>JAVRKA010000613.1:0-77759 GCA_034508555.1 Venustoraphidia nigricollis
ATTTCAGATATGGTTGCCGATAGGCATTGCAAATATAGGTGCTGATAGTCATTTTAGATGTAGTTTCCGATAGGCATTTCAAAAATAGGTTCCGATAGGCATTTTAGATATAGGTGCCGATAGGCATTTCAGATATTCTTACCGATTGGCATTTTAAAAATAGGTGCCGATAGGCATTTTAGATATAGAAGCCGATAGGTATTTCAAATATAGGTGTAGATAGGCATTTCAGATATGGTTGCCGATAGGCATTTCAAATATAGGTGCTGATAGTCATTTCAGATGTAGTTTCCGATAGGCATTTCAAAAATAGGTTCTGATAGGCATTTTAGATATAGGTGCCGATAGGCATTTCAGATATACTTAAAGATTGGCATTTCAAAAATAGGTGCCGATAGGCATTTCAGATATAGGTGCCGATAGGCTAATCAGATATAGTTGCCGATAGCCATTTAAAATAAAAGTGCCGATAGACATTTCAAATATAGGTGTCGATCGGCATTTCAGATATAAATGCCGAAAGGCATTTCAGATATAGGTGCCGATAGGCATTTCTGATGTGGTTGCCGATAGGCATTTCAAATATAGGTGCTGATAGGCATTTCAGATGTAGTTTTCGATAGGCATTTCAAAAATAGGTGCCGATTGGCATTTCAGATATAGGTGCCGATAGGCACTTCAGATATAAATGCCGATTGGCATTTTAAAAATAGGTGCCGATAGGCATTTCAGATATAGAAGCCTATAGGCATTTCAAATATAGGCGCCGATAGGCATTCCAGATATGGTTGCCGATAGGCAATTCAAATATAGGTGCTGATAGGCATTTTAGATGTAGTTTCCAATAGGCATTTCAAAAATAGGTACCGATAGGCATTTCAGATATAGGTGCCGATAGGCGTTTCAGATATAGTTGCCGATTGGCATTTAAAAAATAGGTGCCGATAGGCATTTCAGATATAGAAGCCGATAGGAATTTCAAATATAGGTGTGGATAGGCATTTCAGATATGGTTGCTGATAGGCATTTCAAATATAGGTGCTGATAGTCATTTCAGATGTAGTTTCCGATAGGCATTTCAAAAATAGGTTCCGATAGGCATTTCAGATATAGGTGCCGATAGGCATTTCAGATATACTTACCGATTGGCATTTTAAAAATAGGTGCCGATAGGCATTTTAGATGTAGTTTCCGATAGGCATTTCAAAAATAGGTGCCGATAGGCATTTCAGATATAGGTGCCGATAGGCATATCAGATATAGTTGCCAATAGGCATTTAAAATATATGTGCCGATAGGCATTTCAAATATAGGTGTCGACCGGCATTTCAGATATAAATGCCGAAAGGCATTTCAGATATAAATGCCGAAAGGCATTTCAGATATAGGTGCTGATAGGCATTTCTGATGTGGTTGCCGATAGGCATTTCAAATATAGGTGCTGATAGGCATTTCAGATGTAGTTTTCGATAGGCATTTCAAAAATAGGTGCCGATAGGCATTTCAGATATAGGTGCCGATAGGCACTTCAGATATAGGTGCCGATAGGCACTTCAGATATAGTTGCCGATTGGCATTTTAAAAATAGGCGCCGATAGGTATTTCAGATATAGAAGCCGATAGGCATTTCAAATATAGGCGCCGATAGGCATTCCAGATATGGTTGCCGATAGGCATTTCAAATATAGGTGCTGATAGGCATTTCAGATGTAGTTTCCGACAGGCATTTTAAAAATAGGTGCCGATAGGCATTTCAGATATAGGTGCCGATAGGCATTTCAGATATAGTTGCCGATTGGCATTTTATAAATAGGTGCCGATAGGCATTTCAGATATAGAAGCCGATAGGCATTTCAAATATAGGTGCCAATAGGCATTCCAGATATGGTTGCCGATAGGCATTTCAAATATAGGTGCTGATAGGCATTTCAGATATAGGTGCCGATAGGCATTTCAGATATAGTTGCCGATTGGCATTTTAAAAATAGGTGCCGATAGGCATTTCAGATATAGAAGCCGATAGGCATTTCAAATATAGGTGCCGATAGGCATTCCAGATATGGTTGCCGATAGGCATTTCAAATATAGGTGCTGATAGGCATTTCAGATGTAGTTTCCGATAGGCATTTCAAAAATAGGTACCGATAGGCATTTCAGATATAGGTGCCGATAGGCATTTCAGATATAGTTGCCAATTGGCATTTTAAAAATAGGTGTCGATAGGCATTTCAGATATAGGTGCCGATAGGCATTTCAGATATAGTTGCCAATTGGCATTTTAAAAATAGGTGTCGATAGGCATTTCAGATATATAAGCCGATAGGAATTTCAGATGTAGTTGCCGATTGGCATTTTAAAAATAGGTGCCGATAGGCATTTTAGATATAGAAGCCGCTAGGTATTTCAAATATAGGTGTGGATAGGCATTTCAGATATGGTTGCCGATAGGCATTTCAAATATAGGTGCTGATAGTCATTTCAGATGTAGTTTCCGATAGGCATTTCAAAAATAGGTTCCGATAGGCATTTTAGATATAGGTGCCGATAGGCATTTCAGATATACTTACCGATTGGCATTTTAAAAATAGGTGCCGATAGGCATTTTAGATATAGAAGCCGATAGGTATTTCAAATATAGGTGTAGATAGGCATTTGAGATATGGTTGCCGATGGGCATTTCAAATATAGGTGCTGATAGGCATTTCAGATGTAGTTTTCGATAGGCATTTCAAAAATAGGTGCCGATAGGCATTTCAGATATAGGTGCCGATAGGCACTTTAGATATAAATGCCGATTGGCATTTTAAAAATAGGTGCCAATAGGCATTTCAGATATAGAAGCCTATAGGCATTTCAAATATAGGCGCCGATAGGCATTCCAGATATGGTTGCCGATAGGCATTTCAAATATAGGTGCTGATAGGCATTTCAGATGTAGTTTCCGATAGGCATTTCAAAAATAGGTGCCGATAGGCATTTCAGATATCGGTGCCGATAGGCATTTCAGATATAGTTGCCGATTGGCATTTTAAAAATAGGTGCCGATAGGCATTTCAGATATAGAAGCCGATAGGGATTTCAAATATAGGTGTCGATAGGCATTTCAGATATGGTTGCCGATAAGCATTTTAAATATAGGTGCTGATAGGCATTTCAGATATAGGTGCCGATAGGCATTTCAGATAAAGTTGCCGATTGGCATTTTAAAAATAGGTGCCGATAGGCATTTCAGCTATAGAAGCCGATAGGCATTTCAAATATAGGTGCCGATAGGCATTCCAGATATGGTTGCCGATAGGCATTTCAAATATAGGTGCTGATAGGCATTTCAGATGTAGTTTCCGATAGGCATTTCAAAAACAGGTACCGATAGGCATTTCAGATATAGGTGCCGATAGGCATTTCAGATATAGTTGCCGATTGGCATTTTAAAAATGGGTGCCGATAGGCATTTCAGATATAGAAGCCGATAGGGATTTCAAATATAGGTGTCGATAGGCATTTCAGATATAGTTGCCGATAAGCATTTCAAATATAGGTGCCGATAGGCATTTCTGATGTAGTTGCCGATTGGCATTTTAAAAATAGGTGCCGATAGGCATTTTAGATATAGAAGCCGATAGGTATTTCAAATATAGGTAGGATAGGCATTTCCGATATGGTTGCCGATAGGCATTTCAAATATAGGTGCTGATAGGCATTTCAGATGTAGTTTCCGATAGGCATTTCAAAAATAGGTGCCGATAGGCATTTCAGATATAGGTGCCGATAGGCACTTCAGATATAAATGCCGATTGGCATTTTAAAAATAGGTGCCGATAGGCATTTCAGATATAGAAGCCTATAGGCATTTCAAATATAGGCGCCGATAGGCATTCCAGATATGGTTGCCGATAGGCATTTCAAATATAGGTGCTGATAGGCATTTCAGATGTAGTTTCCGATAGGCATTTCAAAAATAGGTGTCGATAGGCATTTCAGATATAGGTGCCGATAGGCATTTCAGATATAGTTGCCAATTGGCATTTTAAAAATAGGTGTCGATGGGCATTTCAGATATAAGTGCCGATTGGCATTTCAGATATAGATGCCAATTGGCATTTTAAAAATAGGTGCCGATAGGCATTTTAGATATAGAAGCCGATAGGTATTTCAAATATAGGTGTAGATAGGCATTTCAGATATGGTTGCCGATAGGCATTGCAAATATAGGTGCTGATAGTCATTTTAGATGTAGTTTCCGATAGGCATTTCAAAAATAGGTTCCGATAGGCATTTTAGATATAGGTGCCGATAGGCATTTCAGATATTCTTACCGATTGGCATTTTAAAAATAGGTGCCGATAGGCATTTTAGATATAGAAGCCGATAGGTATTTCAAATATAGGTGTAGATAGGCATTTCAGATATGGTTGCCGATAGGCATTTCAAATATAGGTGCTGATAGTCATTTCAGATGTAGTTTCCGATAGGCATTTCAAAAATAGGTTCCGATAGGCATTTTAGATATAGGTGCCGATAGGCATTTCAGATATACTTAAAGATTGGCATTTCAAAAATAGGTGCCGATAGGCATTTCAGATATAGGTGCCGATAGGCTAATCAGATATAGTTGCCGATAGCCATTTAAAATAAAAGTGCCGATAGACATTTCAAATATAGGTGTCGATCGGCATTTCAGATATAAATGCCGAAAGGCATTTCAGATATAGGTGCCGATAGGCATTTCTGATGTGGTTGCCGATAGGCATTTCAAATATAGGTGCTGATAGGCATTTCAGATGTAGTTTTCGATAGGCATTTCAAAAATAGGTGCCGATAGGCATTTCAGATATAGGTGCCGATAGGCACTTCAGATATAAATGCCGATTGGCATTTTAAAAATAGGTGCCGATAGGCATTTCAGATATAGAAGCCTATAGGCATTTCAAATATAGGCGCCGATAGGCATTCCAGATATGGTTGCCGATAGGCATTTCAAATATAGGTGCTGATAGGCATTTCAGATGTAGTTTCCGATAGGCATTTCAAAAATAGGTGCCGATAGGCATTTCAGATATCGGTGCCGATAGGCATTTCAGATATAGTTGCCGATTGGCATTTTAAAAATAGGTGCCGATAGGCATTTCAGATATAGAAGCCGATAGGGATTTCAAATATAGGTGTCGATAGGCATTTCAGATATGGTTGCCGATAAGCATTTCAAATATAGGTGCTGATAGGCATTTTAGATGTAGTTTCCGATAGGCATTTCAAAAATTGATGCCGATAGGCATTTCGGATATAGGTGCCGATAGGCATTTCAGATATAGTTGCCGATTGGCATTTTAAAAACAGGTGCCGATAGGCATTTCAGGTATAGAAGCCGATAGGTATTTCAAGTATAGGTGTCGATAGGCATTTCAGATATGGTTGCCGATAGGCATTTCAAATATAGGAGCAGATAGGCATTTCAGATGTAGTTTCCGAAAGGCATTTCAAAAATATATGCCGATAGGCATTTCAGATATAGGTGCCGATAGGCATTTCAGATATAGGTGCCGATAGGCATTTCAGATATAGTTGCCGATTGGTATTTTAAAAATAGGTGCCGATAGGCATTTCAGATATAGAAGCCGATAGGCATTTCAAATATAGTTGCCGATAGGCATTCCAGATATGGTTGCCAATAGGCATATCAAATATAAGCGCTGATAATCATTTCAGATGTAGTTTCCGATAGGCATTCCAAAAATAGGTACCGATAGGCATTTCAAATATAGGTGCCGATAGGCATTTCAGATATAGTTGCCGATTGGCATTTTAAAAATAGGTGCCGATAGGCATTTCAGATATAGAAGCCGATAGGTATTTCAAATATAGGTGTGGATAGGCTTTTCAATTATGGTTGCCGATAGGCATTTTAAAATATAGGTGCTGATAGTCATTTCAGATGTAATTTCCGATAGGCATTTCAAAAATAGGTTCCGATAGGCATTTCAGATATAGGTGCCGATAGGCATTTCAGATATACTTGCCGATTGGCATTTTAAAAATAGGTGCCGATAGGCATTTTAGATGTAGTTTCCGATAGGCATTTAAAAAATAGGTGCCGATAGGCATTTCAGATATAGGTGCCGATAGACATATCAGATATAGTTGCCGATAGGCATTTAAAATATATGTGCCGATAGGCATTTCAAATATAGGTGTCGACCGGCATTTCAGATATAAATGCCGAAAGTCATTTCAGATATAGGTGCCGATAGGCATTTCTGATGTGGTTGCCGATAGGCATTTCAAATATAGGTGCTGATAAGCATTTCAGATGTAGTTTTCGATAGGCATTTCAAAAATTGGTGCCGATAGGCATTTCAGATATAGGTGCCGATAGGCATTTCAAATATAGGTGCCGACAGGCATTCCAGATATGGTTGCCGATAGGCATTTCAAATATAGGTGCTGATAGGCATTTCAGATATAGTTTACGATAGGCATTTCAAAAATTGGTGCCGATAGGCATTTCAGATATAGGTGCCGATAGGCATTTCAGATATAGTTGCCGATTGGCATTTTAAAAATAGGTGCCGAAAGGCATTTCAGATATAAAAGCCGATAGCTATTTCAAATATAGGTGTCGATAGGCATTTCAGATATGATTGCCGATAGGCATTTCAAATATAGGTGCTGATAGGCATTTCAGATGTAGTTTCCGATAAGCATTTCAAAAATAGGTGCCGATAGGCATTTCAGATATAGGTGCCGATAGGCATTTCAGATATAGTTGCCGATTGGCATTTTAAAAATAGGTGCCAATAGGCATTTCAGATATATAAGCCGATAGGCATTTCAAATATAGGTGCCGATGAACATTCCAGATATGGTTGCCGATAGGCATTTCAAATATAGGTGCTGATAGGCATTTCAGATGTAGTTTCCGATAGGCAATTCAAAAATTGGTGCCGATAGGCATTTCAGATATAGGTGCCGATAGGCATTTCAGATATAGTTGCCGATTGGCATTTTAAAAATAGGTGCCGATAGGCATTTCAGATATAGAAGCCGATAGGCATTTCAAATATAGGTGCCGATAGGCATTCCAGATATGGTTGCCGATAGGCATTTCAAATATAAGTGCTGATAGGCATTTCAGATGTAGTTTCCGATAGGCATTTCAAATATAGGTGCTGATAGGCATTTCAGATGTAGTTTTCGATTGGCATTTCAAAAATAGGTTCCGATAGGCATTTCAGATATAGGTGCCGATAGTCATTTCAGATATAGTTGCCAATTGGCATTTAAAAAATAGGTGCCGATAGGCATTTCAGATATAGAAGCCGATAGGCATTTCAAATATAGGTGCCGATAGGCATTGCAGATATAGTTGCCGATAGGCATTTCAAATATAGGTGCTGATAGGCATTTTAGATGTAGTTTCCGATAGGTATTTCAAAAATTGATGCTGATAGGCATTTCGGATATAGGTGCCGATAGGCTTTTCAGATATAGTTGCCGATTGGCATTTTAAAAACAGGTGCCGATAGGCATTTCAGATATATAAGCCGATAGGTATTTCAAATATAGGTGTCGATAGGCATTTCAGATATGGTTGCCGATAGGCATTTCAAATATAGGAGCAGATAGGCATTTCAGATGTAGTTTCCGAAAGGCATTTCAAACATATATGCCGATAGGCATTTCAGATATAGGTGCCGATAGGCATTTCAGATATAGTTGCCGATTGGTATTTTAAAAATAGGTGCCGATAGGCATTTCAGACATAGAAGCCGATAGGCATTTCAAATATAGGTGCCGATAGGCATTCCAGATATGGTTGCCGATAGGCATTTTAAATATAAGTGCTGATAATCATTTCAGATGGAGTTTCCGATAGGCATTTCAAAAGTTGGTGCCGATAGGCATTTCAGATATAGGTGCCGATAGGCATTTCAGATATAGTTGCCGATAGGCATTTAAAATATAGGTGCCGATAGGCATTTCAATTATATGTGCCGATAGGCATTTCAGATATACTTTCCGATTGGCATTTTAAAAATAGGTGTTGATAGGCATTTTAGATGTAGTTTCCGATAGGCATTTCAAAAATAGGTGCCGATAGGCATTTCAGATATAGGTGCCGATAGGCATATCAGATATAGTTGCCGATAGGCATTTAAAATATAGGTGCCGATAGGCATTTCAAATATAGGTGTCGATCGGCAATTCAGATATAGGTGCCGATAGGCATTTCTGATGTGGTTGCCGATAGGCATTTCAAATATAGGTGCTAATAGGCATTTCAGATGTAGTTTTCGATAGGCATTTCAAAAATAGGTGCCGATAGGCATTTCAGATATAGGTGCCGATAGGCTTATCAGATATAGTTGCCGATAGGCATTTAAAATAAAAGTGCCGATAGGCATTTCAAATATAGGCGCCGATAGGCATTCCAGATATGGTTGCCGATTGGCATTTTAAAAATAGGTGCCGATAGGCATTTCAGATATAGAAGCTTATAGGGATTTCAAATATAGGTGTCGATAGCTATTTCAGATATGGTTGCCGATAAGCATTTCAAATAAAGGTGCTGATAGGCATTTCAGATGTAGTTTCCGATAGGCATTTCAAAAATAGGTGCCGATAGGCATTTCAGATATAGGTGCCGATAGGCATTTCAGATATAGTTGCTGATTGGCATTTTAAAAATAGGTGTCGATAGGCATTTCAGATATAGAAGCCGATAGGCATTTCAAATATAGGTGCCGATAGGCATTCCAGATATGGTTGCCGATAGGCATTTCAAATATAGGTGCCGATAGGCATTCCAGATATAGTTGCCAATTGGCATTTTAAAAATAGGTTTTGATAGGCATTTCAGATTTAGGTGCCGATAGGCATTTCAGATATAGTTGCCGATTGGCATTTTATAAATAGGTGCCGATAGGCATTTCAGATATAGAAGCCGATAGGCATTTCAAATATAGGTGCCAATAGGCATTCCAGATATGGTTGCCGATAGGCATTTCAAATATAGGTGCTGATAGGCATTTCAGATATAGGTGCCGATAGGCATTTCAGATATAGTTGCCGATTGGCATTTTAAAAATAGGTGCCGATAGGCATTTCAGATATAGAAGCCAATAGGCATTTCAAATATAGGTGCCGATAGGCATTCCAGATATGGTTGCCGATAGGCATTTCAAATATAGGTGCTGATAGGCATTTCAGATGTAGTTTCCGATAGGCATTTCAAAAATAGGTACCGATAGGCATTTCAGATATAGGTGCCGATAGGCATTTCAGATATAGTTGCCAATTGGCATTTTAAAAATAGGTGTCGATAGGCATTTCAGATATAGGTGCCGATAGGCATTTCAGATATAGTTGCCAATTGGCAATTTAAAAATAGGTGTCGATAGGCATTTCAGATATAGGTGCCGATTGGCATTTCAGATATAGTTGCCGATTGGCATTTTAAAAATAGGTGCCGATAGGCATTTCAGATATATAAGCCGATAGGAATTTCAGATGTAGTTGCCGATTGGCATTTTAAAAATAGGTGCCGATAGGCATTTTAGATATAGAAGCCGCTAGGTATTTCAAATATAGGTGTGGATAGGCATTTCAGATATGGTTGCCGATAGGCATTTCAAATATAGGTGCTGATAGTCATTTCAGATGTAGTTTCCGATAGGCATTTCAAAAATAGGTTCCGATAGGCATTTTAGATATAGGTGCCGATAGGCATTTCAGATATACTTACCGATTGGCATTTTAAAAATAGGTGCCGATAGGCATTTTAGATATAGAAGCCGATAGGTATTTCAAATATAGGTGTAGATAGGCATTTGAGATATGGTTGCCGATAGGCATTTCAAATATAGGTGCTGATAGTCATTTCAGATGTAGTTTCCGATAGGCATTTCAAAAATAGGTTCCGATAGGCATTTTAGATATAGGTGCCGATAGGCATTTCAGATATACTTAAAGATTGGCATTTCAAAAATAGGTGCCGATAGGCATTTCAGATATAGGTGCCGATAGGCTTATCAGATATAGTTGCCGATAGGCATTTAAAATAAAAGTGCCGATAGGCATTTCAAATATAGGTGTCGATCGGCATTTCAGATATAAATGCCGAAAGGCATTTCAGATATAGGTGCCGATAAGCATTTCTGATGTGGTTGCCGATAGGCATTTCAAATATAGGTGCTGATAGGCATTTCAGATGTAGTTTTCGATTGGCATTTCAAAAATAGGTGCCGATAGGCATTTCAGATATAGGTGCCGATAGGCACTTCAGATATAAATGCCGATTGGCATTTTAAAAATAGGTGCCAATAGGCATTTCAGATATAGAAGCCTATAGGCATTTCAAATATAGGCGCCGATAGGCATTCCAGATATGGTTGCCGATAAGCATTTCAAATATAGGTGCTGATAGGCATTTCAGATGTAGTTTCCGATAGGCATTTCAAAAATAGGTGCCGATAGGCATTTCAGATATCGGTGCCGATAGGCATTTCAGATATAGTTGCCGATTGGCATTTTAAAAATAGGTGCCGATAGGCATTTCAGATATAGAAGCCGATAGGGATTTCAAATATAGGTGTTGATAGGCATTTCAGATATGGTTGCCGATAAGCATTTTAAATATAGGTGCTGATAGGCATTTCAGATATAGGTGCCGATAGGCATTTCAGATATAGTTGCCGATTGGCATTTTAAAAATAGGTGTCGATAGGCATTTCAGATATAGGTGCCGATAGGCATTTCAGATATAGTTGCCGATTGGCATTTTAAAAATAGGTGCCGATAGGCATTTCAGATATATAAGCCGATAGGCATTTCAGATGTAGTTGCCGAATGGCATTTTAAAAATAGGTGCCGATAGGCATTTCAGATATAGAAGCCTATAGGCATTTCAAATATAGGCGCCGATAGGCATTCCAGATATGGTTGCCGATAGGCATTTCAAATATAGGTGCTGATAGGCATTTCAGATGTAGTTTCCGATAGGCATTTCAAAAATAGGTGCCGATAGGCATTTCAGATATCGGTGCCGATAGGCCTTTCAGATATAGTTGCCGATTGGCATTTTAAAAATGGGTGCCGATAGGCATTTCAGATATAGAAGCCGATAGGGATTTCAAATATAGGTGTCGATAGGCATTTCAGATATAGTTGCCGATAAGCATTTCAAATATAGGTGCCGATAGGCATTTCAGATATAGTTGCCAATTGGCATTTTAAAAATAGGTGTCGATAGGCATTTCAGATATAGGTGCCGATAGGCATTTCAGATATAGTTGCCAATTGGCATTTTAAAAATAGGTGTCGATGGGCATTTCAGATATAGGTGCCGATTGGCATTTCAGATATAGATGCCGATTGGCATTTTAAAAATAGGTGCCGATAGGCATTTTAGATATAGAAGCCGATAGGTATTTCAAATATAGGTGTAGATAGGCATTTCAGATATGGTTGCCGATAGGCATTTCAAATATAGGTGCTGATAGTCATTTTAGATGTAGTTTCCGATGGGCATTTCAAAAATAGGTGCCGATAGGCATTTTAGATATAGGTGCCGATAGGCATTTCAGATATACTTACCGATTGGCATTTTAAAAATAGGTGCCGATAGGCATTTTAGATATAGAAGCCGATAGGTATTTCAAATATAGGTGTAGATAGGCATTTCAGATATGGTTGCCGATAGGCATTTCAAATATAGGTGCTGATAGTCATTTCAGATGTAGTTTCCGATAGGCATTTCAAAAATAGGTTCCGATAGGCATTTTAGATATAGGTGCCGATAGGCATTTCAGATATACTTAAAGATTGGCATTTCAAAAATAGGTGCCGATAGGCATTTCAGATATAGGTGCCGATAGGCTAATCAGATATAGTTGCCGATAGCCATTTAAAATAAAAGTGCCGATAGACATTTCAAATATAGGTGTCGATCGGCATTTCAGATATAAATGCCGAAAGGCATTTCAGATATAGGTGCCGATAGGCATTTCTGATGTGGTTGCCGATAGGCATTTCAAATATAGGTGCTGATAGGCATTTCAGATGTAGTTTTCGATAGGCATTTCAAAAATAGGTGCCGATAGGCATTTCAGATATAGGTGCCGATAGGCAATTCAGATATAAATGCCGATTGGCATTTTAAAAATAGGTGCCGATAGGCATTTCAGATATAGAAGCCTATAGGCATTTCAAATATAGGCGCCGATAGGCATTCCAGATATGGTTGCCGATAGGCATTTCAAATATAGGTGCTGATAGGCATTTCAGATGTAGTTTCCGATAGGCATTTCAAAAATAGGTGCCGATAGGCATTTCAGATATCGGTGCCGATAGGCATTTCAGATATAGTTGCCGATTGGCATTTTAAAAATAGGTGCCGATAGGCATTTCAGATATAGAAGCCGATAGGGATTTCAAATATAGGTGTCGATAGGCATTTCAGATATGGTTGCCGATAAGCATTTCAAATATAGGTGCTGATAGGCATTTCAGATGTAGTTTCCGATAGGCATTTCAAAAATAGGTGCCGATGCTCATTTCAGATATAGGTGCCGATAGGCATTTCAGATATAGTTGCCGATTGGCATTTCAAAAATAGGTGCCGATAGGCATTTCAGATATAGAAACCGATAGGCATTTCAAATATAGGTGCCGATAGGCATTCCAGATATGGTTGCCGATAGGCATTTCAAATATAGGTGCTGATAGGCATTTTAGATGTAGTTTCCGATAGGCATTTCAAAAATTGATGCCGATAGGCATTTCGGATATAGGTGCCGATAGGCATTTCAGATATAGTTGCCGATTGGCATTTTAAAAACAGGTGCCGATAGGCATTTCAGGTATAGAAGCCGATAGGTATTTCAAGTATAGGTGTCGATAGGCATTTCAGATATGGTTGCCGATAGGCATTTCAAATATAGGAGCAGATAGGCATTTCAGATGTAGTTTCCGAAAGGCATTTCAAAAATATATGCCGATAGGCATTTCAGATATAGGTGCCGATAGGCATTTCAGATATAGTTGCCGATTGGTATTTTAAAAATAGGTGCCGATAGGCATTTCAGATATAGAAGCCGATAGGCATTTCAAATATAGTTGCCGATAGGCATTCCAGATATGGTTGCCAATAGGCATATCAAATATAAGCGCTGATAATCATTTCAGATGTAGTTTCCGATAGGCATTCCAAAAATAGGTACCGATAGGCATTTCAAATATAGGTGCCGATAGGCATTTCAGATATAGTTGCCGATTGGCATTTTAAAAATAGGTGCCGATAGGCATTTCAGATATAGAAGCCGATAGGTATTTCAAATATAGGTGTGGATAGGCTTTTCAGATATGGTTGCCGATAGGCATTTCAAATATAGGTGCTGATAGTCATTTCAGATGTAATTTCCGATAGGCATTTCAAAAATAGGTTCCGATAGGCATTTCAGATATAGGTGCCGATAGGCATTTCAGATATACTTACCGATTGGCATTTTAAAAATAGGTGCCGATAGGCATTTTAGATGTAGTTTCCGATAGGCATTTAAAAAATAGGTGCCGATGGGCATTTCAGATATAGGTGCCGATAGGCATATCAGATATAGTTGCCGATAGGCATTTAAAATATATGTGCCGATAGGCATTTCAAATATAGGTGTCGACCGGCATTTCAGATATAAATGCCGAAAGTCATTTCAGATATAGGTGCCGATAGGCATTTCTGATGTGGTGGCCGATAGGCATTTCAAATATAGGTGCTGATAGGCATTTCAGATGTAGTTTTCGATAGGCATTTCAAAAATAGGTGCCGATAGGCATTTTAGATATAGGTGCCGATAGGCACTTCAGATATAGTTGCCGATTGGCATTTTAAAAATAGGCGCCGATAGGTATTTCAGATATAGAAGCCGATAGGCATTTCAAATATAGGCGCCGATAGGCATTCAAGATATGGTTGCAAATAGGCATTTCAAATGTAGGTGCTGATAGGCATTTCAGATGTAGTTTCCGATAGGCATTTCAAAAATAGGTGCCGATAGGCGTTTCAGATATAGGTGCCGATAGGCATTTCAGATATAGTTGCCGATTGGCATTTTAAAAATAGGTGCCGGTAGGCATTTCAGATATAGAAGCCGATAGGCATTTCAAATATAGGTGCCGACAGGCATTCCAGATATGGTTGCCGATAGGCATTTCAAATATAGGTGCTGATAGGCATTTCAGATATAGTTTACGATAGGCATTTCAAAAATTGGTGCCGATAGGCATTTCAGATATAGGTGCCGATTGGCATTTCAGATATAGTTGCCGATTGGCATTTTAAAAATAGGTGCCGAAAGGCATTTCAGATATAGAAGCCGATAGGTATTTCAATTATAGGTTTCGATAGGCATTTCAGATATGATTGCCGATAGGCATTTCAAATATAGGTGCTGATAGGCATTTCAGATGTAGTTTCCGATAGGCATTTCAAAAATAGGTGCCGATAGGCATTTCAGATATAGGTGCCGATAGGCATTTCAGATATAGGTGCCGATAGGCATTTCAGATATAGTTGCCGATTTGCATTTTAAAAATAGGTGCCAATAGGCATTTCAGATATATAAGCCGATAGGCATTTCAAATATAGGTGCCGATGAGCATTCCAGATATGGTTGCCGATAGGCATTTCAAATATAGGTGCTGATAGGCATTTCAGATGTAGTTTCCGATAGGCAATTCAAAAATTGGTGCCGATAGGCATTTCAGATATAGGTGCCGATAGGCATTTCAGATATAGGTGCCGATAGGCATTTCAGATATAGTTGCCGATTGGCATTTTAAAAATAGGTGCCGATAGGCATTTCAGATATATAAGCCGATAGGCATTTCAGATGTAGTTGCCGATTGGCATTTTAAAAATAGGTGCCGATAGGCATTTCAGATATAGAAGCCTATAGGCATTTCAAATATAGGCGCCGATAGGCATTTCAGATGTAGTTTTCGATAAGCATTTCAAAAATGGGTTCCGATAGGCATTTCAGATATAGGTGCCGATAGTCATTTCAGATATAGTTGCCAATTGGCATTTAAAAAATAGGTGCCGATAGGCATTTCAGATATAGAAGCCGATAGGCATTTCAAATATAGGTGCCGATAGGCATTGCAGATATAGTTGCCGATAGGCATTTCAAATATAGGTGCTGATAGGCATTTTAGATGTAGTTTCCGATAGGTATTTCAAAAATTGATGCTGATAGGCATTTCGGATATAGGTGCCGATAGGCTTTTCAGATATAGTTGCCGATTGGCATTTTAAAAACAGGTGCCGATAGGCATTTCAGATATATAAGCCGATAGGTATTTCAAATATAGGTGTCGATAGGCATTTCAGATATGGTTGCCGATAGGCATTTCAAATATAGGAGCAGATAGGCATTTCAGATGTAGTTTCCGAAAGGCATTTCAAACATATATGCCGATAGGCATTTCAGATATAGGTGCCGATAGGCATTTCAGATATAGTTGCCGATTGGTATTTTAAAAATAGGTGCCGATAGGCATTTCAGATATAGAAGCCGATAGGCATTTCAAATATAGGTGCCGATAGGCATTCCAGATATGGTTGCCGATAGGCATTTTAAATATAAGTGCTGATAATCATTTCAGATGGAGTTTCCGATAGGCATTTCAAAAGTTGGTGCCGATAGGCATTTCAGATATAGGTGCCGATAGGCATTTCAGATATAGTTGCCGATTGGCATTTTAAAAATAGGTGCCGATAGGCATTTTAGATATAGAAGCCGATAGGTATTTCAAATACAGGTGTGGATAGGCATTTCAGATATGGTTGCCAATAGGCATTTCAAATATAGGTGCTGATAGTCATTTCAGATAATGTTTCCGATAGGCATTTCAAAAATAGGTTCCGATAGGCATTTCAATTATAGGTGCCGATAGGCATTTCAGATATACTTTCCGATTGGCATTTTAAAAATAGGTGTTGATAGGCATTTTAGATGTAGTTTCCGATAGGCATTTCAAAAATAGGTGCCGATAGGCATTTCAGATATAGTTGCCGATTGGCATTTTAAAAATAGGTGCCGATAGGCATTTCAGATATATAAGCCGATAGGTATTTCAAATACAGGTGTGGATAGGCATTTCAGATATGGTTGCCAATAGGCATTTCAAATATAGGTGCTGATAGTCATTTCAGATGATGTTTCCGATAGGCATTTCAAAAATAGGTTCCGATAGGCATTTCAATTATAGGTGCCGATAGGCATTTCAGATATACTTTCCGATTGGCATTTTAAAAATAGGTGTTGATAGGCATTTTAGATGTAGTTTCCGATAGGCATTTCAAAAATAGGTGCCGATAGGCATTTCAGATATAGGTGCCGATAGGCATATTAGATATAGTTGCCGATAGGCCTTTAAAATATAGGTGCCGATAGGCATTTCAAATATAGGTGTCGATCGGCATTTCAGATATAAATGCCGTAGGGCATTTCAGATATAGGTGCCGATAGGCATTTCTGATGTGGTTGCCGATAGGCATTTCAAATATAGGTGCTGATAGGCATTTCAGATGTAGTTTCCGATAGGCATTTCAAAAATAGGTGCCGATAGGCATTTCAGATATAGGTGCCGATAGGCTTATCAGATATAGTTGCCGATAGGCATTTAAAATAAAAGTGCCGATAGGCATTTCAAATATAGGCGCCGATAGGCATTCCAGATATGGTTGCCGATTGGCATTTTAAAAATAGGTGCCGATAGGCATTTCAGATATAGAAGCTTATAGGGATTTCAAATATAGGTGTCGATAGCTATTTCAGATATGGTTGCCGATAAGCATTTCAAATAAAGGTGCTGATAGGCATTTCAGATGTAGTTTCCGATAGGCATTTCAAAAATAGGTGCCGATAGGCATTTCAGATATGGTTGCCGATAGGCATTTCAAATATAGGTGCCGATAGGCATTCCAGATATAGTTGCCAATTGGCATTTTAAAAATAGGTGTCGATAGGCATTTCAGATATAGGTGCCGATAGGCATTTCAGATATAGTTGCCAATTGGCATTTTAAAAATAGGTGTCGATAGGCATTTCAGATATAGGTGCCGATATGCATTTCAGATATAGTTGCCGATTGGCATTTTAAAAATAGGTGCCGATAGGCATTTCAGATATAGAAGCCGATAGGCATTTCAAATATAGGTGCCGATAGGCATTCCAGATATGGTTGCCGATAGGCATTTCAAATATAGGTGCCGATAGGCATTCCAGATATAGTTGCCAATTGGCATTTTAAAAATAGGTGTCGATAGGCATTTCAGATATAGGTGCCGATAGGCATTTCAGATATAGTTGCCAATTGGCATTTTAAAAATAGGTGTCGATAGGCATTTCAGATATAGGTGCCGATATGCATTTCAGATATAGTTGCCGATTGGCATTTTAAAAATAGGTGCCGATAGGCATTTCAGATATATAAGCCGATAGGCATTTCAGATGTAGTTGCCGATTGGCATTTTAAAAATAGGTGCCGATAGGCATTTTAGATATAGAAGCCGATAGGTATTTCAAATATAGGTGTGGATAGGCATTTCAGATATGGTTGCCGATAGGCATTTCAAATATAGGTGCTGATAGTCATTTCAGATGTAGTTTCCGATAGGCATTTCAAAAATAGGTTCCGATAGGCATTTTAGATATAGGTGCCGATAGGCATTTCAGATATAGTTGCCAATTGGCATTTTAAAAATAGGTGTCGATAGGCATTTCAGATATAGTTGCCGATTGGCATTTTAAAAATAGGTGCCGATAGGCATTTCAGATATAGAAGCCGATAGGGATTTCAAATATAGGTGTCGATAGGTATTTCAGATATGGTTGCCGATAGGCATTTCAAATATAGGTGCTGATAGGCATTTCAGATGTAGTTTCCGATAGGCATTTCAAAAATAGGTGCCGATAGGCATTTCAGATATAGGTGCCGATTGGCATTTCAGATATATTTGCCGATTGGCATTTTAAAAATAGGTGCCGATAGGCATTACAGATATATAGGCCGATAGGCATTTCAGATGTAGTTGCCGATTGGCATTTTAAAATAGGTGCCGATAGGCATTTTAGATATAGAAGCCGATAGGTATTTCAAATATAGGTGTGGATAGGCATTTCAGATATGGTTGCCGATAGGCATTTCAAATATAGGTGCTGATAGTCATTTCAGATGTAGTTTCCGATAGGCATTTCAAAAATAGGTTCCGATAGGCATTTTAGATATAGGTGCCGATAGGCATTTCAGATATACTTACCGATTGGCATTTTAAAAATAGGCGCCGATAGGCATTTTAGATATAGAAGCCGATAGGTATTTCAAATATAGGTGTGGATAGGCATTTCAGATATGGTTGCCGATAGGCATTTCAAATATAGGTGCTGATAGTCATTTCAGATGTAGTTTCCGATAGGCATTTCAAAAATAGGTTCCGATAGGCATTTTAGATATAGGTGCCGATAGGCATTTCAGATATACTTAAAGATTGGCATTTCAAAAATAGGTGCCGATAGGCATTTCAGATATAGGTGCCGATAGGCTTATCAGATATAGTTGCCGATAGGCATTTAAAATAAAAGTGCCGATAGGCATTTCAAATATAGGTGTCAATCGGCATTTCAGATATAAATGCCGAAAGGCATTCCAGATATAGGTGCCGATAGGCATTTCTGATGTGTTTGCCGATAGGCATTTCAAATATAGGTGCTGATAGGCATTTCAGATGTAGTTTTCGATAGGCATTTCAAAAATAGGTGCCGATAGGCATTTCAGATATAGGTGCCGATAGGCACTTCAGATATAAATGCCGATTGGCATTTTAAAAATAGGTGCCGATAGGCATTTCAGATATAGAAGCCGATAGGCATTTCAAATATAGGCGCCGATAGGCATTCCAGATATGGTTGCCGATAGGCATTTCAAATATAGGTGCTGATAGGCATTTCAGATGTAGTTTCCGATAGGCATTTCAAAAATAGGTGCCGAGAGGCATTTCAGATATAGGTGCCGATAGGCATTTCAGATATAGTTGCCGATTGGCATTTTAAAAATAGTTGCCGATAGGCATTTCAGATATAGAAGCCGATAGGGATTTCAAATATAGGTGTCGATAGGCATTTCAGATATGGTTGCCGATAAGCATTTCAAATATAGGTGCTGATAGGCATTTCAGATGTAGTTTCCGATAGGCATTTCAAAAATAGGTGCCGATAGGCATTTCAGATATAGGTGCCGATAGGCATTTCAGATATAGTTGCCGATTGGCATTTTAAAAATAGGTGTCGATAGGCATTTCAGATATAGAAGCCGATAGGCATTTCAAATATAGGTGCCGATAGGCATTCCAGATATGGTTGCCGATAGGCATTTCAAATATAGGTGCTGATAGGCATTCCGGATGTAGTTTCCGATAGACATTTCAAAAAATGGTGCCGATAGGCATTTCAGATATAGGTGCCGATAGGCATTTCAGGTATAGTTACCGATTGGCATTTTAAAAATAGTTGCCGATAGGCATTTCAGATATAGAAAACGATAGGTATTTCAAATATAGGTGTCGATAGGCATTTCAGATATGGTTGCCGATAGGCATTTCAAATATAGGTGCTGATAGGCATTTCAGATGTAGTTTCCGATAGGCATTTCAAAAATATGTGCCGATAGGCATTTCAGATATAGGTGCCGATAGGCATTTCAGATATAGTTGCCGATTGGCATTTTAAAAATAGGTGCCGATAGGCATTTCAGATATAGAAGCCGATAGGCATTTCAAATATAGGTGCCGATAGGCATTCCAGATATGGTTGCCGATAGGCATTTCAAATATAGGTGCTGATAGGCATTTTAGATGTAGTTTCCGATAGGCATTTCAAAAATTGATGCCGATAGGCATTTCGGATATAGGCGCCGATAGGCATTTCAGATATAGTTGCCGATTGGCATTTTAAAAACAGGTGCCGATAGGAATTTCAGATATAGAAGCCGATAGGTATTTCAAATATAGGTTTCGATAGGCATTTCAGATATGGTTGCCGATAGGCATTTCAAATATAGGAGCAGATAGGCAATTCAGATGTAGTTTCCGAAAGACATTTCAACAATATATGCCGATAGGCAACTTAGATATAGGTGCCGATAGGCATTTCAGATATAGTTGCCGATTGGCATTTTAAAAATAGGTGCCGATAGGCATTTCAGATATAGAAGCCCATAGGCATTTCAAATATAGTTGCCGATAGGCATTCCAGATATGGTTGCCGATAGGCATATCAAATATAAGCGCTGATAATCATTTCAGATGTAGTTTCCGATAGGCATTTCAAAAATAGGTACCGATAGGCATTTCAGATATAGGTGCCGATAGGCATTTCAGATATAGTTGCCGATTGGCTTTTTAAAAATAGGTGTAGATAGGCATTTCAGATATAGAAGCCGATAGGTATTTCAAATATAGGTGTAGATAGGCATTTCAGATATGGTTGCCGATAGGCATTTCAAATATAGGTGCTGATAGTCATTTCAGATGTAGTTTCCGATAGGCATTTTAAAAATAGGTTCCGATAGGCATTTCAGATATAGGTGCCGATAGGCATTTCAGATATACTTACCGATTGGCATTTTAAAAATAGGTGCCGATAGGCATTTTAGATGTAGTTTCCGACAAGCATTTCAAAAATAGGTGCCGGTAGGCATTTCAGATATAGGTGCCGATAGGCATATCAGATATAATTGCCGATAGGCATTTAAAATATATGTGCCGATAGGCATTTCAAATATAGGTGTCGACCGGCATTTCAGATATAAATGCCGAAAGGCATTTCAGATATAGGTGCCGATAGGCATTTTTGATGAGGTTGCCGATAGGCATTTCAAATATAGGTGCTGATAGGCATTTCAGATGTACTTTTCGATAGGCATTTTAAAAGAAAGTGCCGATAGGCATTTCAGATATAGGTGCCGATAGGCACTTCAGATATAGTTGCCGATTGGCATTTTAAAAATAGGCGCAGATAGGTATTTCATATATAGAAGCCGATAGGCATTTCAAATATAGGCGCCGATAGGCATTCCAGATATGGTTGCCGATAGGCATTTCAAATTGAGGTGCTGATAGGCATTTCAGATGTAGTTTCCGATAGGCATTTCAAAAATAGGTGCCGATAGGCATTTCAGATATAGGTGCCGATAGGCATTTCAGATATAGTTGCCGATTGGCATTTTAAAAATAGGTGCCGATAGGCATTTCAGATATAGAAGCCGATAGGCATTTCAAATATAGGCGCCGATAGGCATTCTAGATATGGTTGCCGATAGGCATTTCAAATATAGGTGCTGATAGGCATTTTAGATGTAGTTTCCGATAGGCATTTCAAAAATTGAGTCCGATAGGCATTTCAGATATAGGTGCCGATAGGTATTTCAGATATAGTTGCCGATTGGCATTTTAAAAATAGGTGCCGATAGGCATTTCAGATATAGAAGCCGATAGGTATTTCAAATATAGGTGTCGATAGGCATTTCAGATATGATTGCCGATAGGCATTTCAAATATAGGTGCTGATAGGCATTTCAGATGTAGTTTCCGATAGGCATTTCAAAAATAGGTGCCGATAGGCATTTCAGATATAGGTGCCGATAGGCATTTCAGATATAGTTGCCGATTGGCATTTTAAAAATAGGTGCCGATAGGCATTTCAGATATATAAGCCGATAGGCATATCAAATATAGGTGCCGATGAGCGATCCAGATATGGTTGCCGATAGGCATTTCAAATATAGGTGCTGATAGGCATTTCAGATGTAGTTTCCGATAGGCATTTCAAAAATTGGTGCCGATAGGCATTTCAGATATAGGTGCCGATAGGCATTTCAGATATAGTTGCCGATTGGCATTTTAAAAATAGGTGCCGATAGGCATTTCAGATATAGAAGCCGATAGGGATTTTAAATATAGGTGTCGATAGGCATTTCAGATATGTTTGCTGATAAGCATTTCAAATATAGGTGCTGATAGGCATTTCAGATGTAGTTTCCGATAGGCATTTCAAAAATAGGTGCCGATAGGCATTTTAGATATAGGTGCCGATAGGCATTTCAGATATAGTTGCCGATTGGCATTTTAAAAATAGGTGCCGATAGGCATTTCAGATGTATAAGCCGATAGACATTTCAAATATAGGTGCCGATGAGCATTCCAGATATGGTTGCCGATAGGCATTTCAAATATAGGTGCTGATAGGCATTTCAGATGTAGTTTCCGATAGGCATTTCAAAAATTGGTGTCGATAGGCATTTCAGATATAGAAGCCGATAGGCATTTCAAATATAGGTGCCGATAGGCATTCCAGATATGGTTGCCGATAGGCATTTCAAATATAGGT
This sequence comes from Venustoraphidia nigricollis, assembly GCA_034508555.1. Classification (NCBI taxonomy): domain Eukaryota; kingdom Metazoa; phylum Arthropoda; class Insecta; order Raphidioptera; family Raphidiidae; genus Venustoraphidia; species Venustoraphidia nigricollis. Next base: position 22,440 of record JAVRKA010000613.1, read on the forward strand.
GCTGATAGGCATTCCGGATGTAGTTTCCGATAGGCATTTCAAAAAATGGTGCCGATAGGCATTTCAGATATAGGTGCCGATAGGCATTTCAGATATAGTTACCGATTGGCATTTTAAAAATAGGTACCGATAGGCATTTCAGATATAGAAGCCGATTGGTTTTCAAATATAGGTGTCGATAGGCATTTCAGATATGGTTGCCGATAGGCATTTCAAATATAGGTGCTGATAGGCATTTCAGATGTAGTTTCCGATAGGCATTTCAAAAATTGGTGCCGATAGGCATTTCAGATATAGGTGCCGATAGGCATTTCAGATATAGTTGCCGATTGGCATTTTAAAAATAGGTGCCAATAGGCATTTCAGATATAGAAGCCGATAGGTATTTCAAATATAGGTGTCGATAGGCATTTCAGATATGATTGCCGATAGGCATTTCAAATATAGGTGCTGATAGGCATTTCAGATGTAGTTTCCGATAGGCATTTCAAAAATAGGTGCCGATAGGCATTTCAGATATAGGTGCCGATAGGCATTTCAGATATAGTTGCCGATTGGCATTTTAAAAATAGGTGCCGATAGGCATTTCAGATATATAAGCCGATAGGCATTTCAAATATAGGTGCCGATGAGCATTCCAGATATGGTTGCCGATGGGCATTTCAAATATAGGTGCTGATAGGCATTTCAGATGTACTTTCCGATAGGCATTTCAAAAATTGGTGCCGATAGGCATTTTAGATATAGGTGCTGATAGGCATTTCAGATATAGTTGCCGATTGGCATTTTAAAAAGAGGTGCCGATAGGCATTTCAGATATAGAAGCCGATAGGGATTTTAAATATAGGTGTCGATAGGCATTTCAGATATGGTTGCCGATAAGCATTTCAAATATAGGTGCTGATAGGCATTTCAGATGTAGTTTTCGATAGGCATTTCAAAAATAGGTGCCGATAGGCATTTCAGATATAGGTGCCGATAGGCATTTCAGATATAGTTGCCGATTGGCATTTTAAAAATAGGTGCCGATAGGCATTTCAGATATATAAGCCGATAGGCATTTCAAATATAGGTGCTGATGAGCATTCTAGATATGGTTGCCGATAGGCATTCCAAATATAGGTGCTGATAGGCATTTCAAATGTTGTTTCCGATAACCATTTCAAAAATTGGTGTCGATAGGCATTTCAGATATAGAAGCCGATAGGCATTTCGGATATAGTTGCCGATTGGCATTTTAAAAATATGTGCCGATAGGCATTTCAGATATAGAAGCCGATAGGCATTTCAAATATAGGTGCCGATAGGCATTTCAGATATGGTTGCCGATCGGCATTTCAAATATAGGTGCTAATAAGCATTTCAGATGTAGTTTCCGATAGGCATTTCAAATATAGGTGCCGATAGGCATTTCAGATATAGTTGCCGATTGGTATTTTAAAATAGGTGCTGATAGGCATTTCAGATATAGAAGCCGATAGGCATTTCAAATATAGGTGCCGATAGGCATTCCAGATATGGTTGCCGATAGGCATTTCAAATATAAGTGCTGATAATCAATTTCAGATGTAGTTTCCGATAGGCATTTCAAAAATAGGTACCGATAGGCATTTCAGATATAGGTGCCGATTTGCATTTCAGATATAGTTGCCAATTTGCATTTTAAAAATAGGTGTCGATAGGCAATTCAGATATAGAACCCGATAGGCATTTCAAATATAGGTGCCGATAGGCATTCCAGATATGGATGCCGATAGGCATTTCAAATATAGGTGCTGATAGGCATTTCAGATGGAGTTTCCGATAGGCATTTTAAAAGTTGGTGCCGATAGGCATTTCAGATATAGGTGCCGATAGGCATTTCAGATATAGTTGCCGATTGGCATTTTAAAAAATAGTTGCGATAGGCATTTTAGATATAGAGCCCGATAGGTATTTCAAATACAGGTGTGGATAGGCATTTCAGATATGGTTGCCGATAGGCATTTCAAATATAGGTGCTGATAGTCATTTCAGATGTTGTTTCCGATAGGCATTTCAAAAATAGGTTCCGATAGGCATTTCAATTATAGGTGCCGATAGGCATTTCAGATATACTTTCCGATTGGCATTTTAAAAATAGGTGCCGATAGGCATTTTAAATGTAGTTTCCGATAGGCATTTCAAAAATAGGTGCCGATAGGCATTTCAGATATAGGTGCCGATAGGCATATCAGATATAGTTGCCGATAGGCATTTAAAATATAGGTGCCAATAGGCATTTCAAATATAGGTGTCGATCGGCATTTCAGATATAAATGCCGTAGGGCATTTCAGATATAGTTGCCGATTGGCATTTTAAAAATAGGTGCCGATAGGCATTTCTGATATTAAGCCGATAGGCATTTCAAATATAGGTGCCGATGAGCATTCCAGATATGGTTGCCGATAGGCATTTCAAATATAGGTGCTGATAGGCATTTCAGATGTAGTTTCCGATAGGCATTTCAAAAATTGGTGTCGATAGGCATTTCAGATATAGAAGCCGATAGGCATTTCAAATATAGGTTCCGATAGGCATTTTAGATAAGGTTGCCGATAGGCATTTCAAATATAAGTGCTGATAATCATTTCAGATGTAGTTTCCGATAGGCATTTCAAAAATAGGTACCGATAGGCATTTCAGATATAGGTGCCGATAGGCATTTCAGATATAGTTGCCAATTGGCATTTTAAAAATAGGTGTCGATAGGCATTTCAGATATAGGTGCCGATAGGCATTTCAGATATAGTTGCCAATTGGCATTTTAAAAATAGGTGTCGATAGGCATTTCAGATATAGGTGCCGATTGGCATTTCAGATATAGTTGCCGATTGGCATTTTAAAAATAGGTGCCGATAGGCATTTCAGATGTATAAGCCGATAGGCATTTCAGATGTAGTTGCCGATTGGCATTTTAAAAATAGGTGCCAATAGGCATTTTAGATATAGAAGCCGATAGGTATTTCAAATATAGGTGTGGATAGGCATTTCAGATATGTTTGCCGATAGGCATTTCAAATATAGGTGCTGATAGTCATTTCAGATGTAGTTTCCGATAGGCATTTCAAAAATAGGTTCCGATGGGCATTTTAGATATAGGTGCCGATAGGCATTTCAGATATACTTACCGATTGGCATTTTAAAAATATGTTCCGATAGGCATTTCAGATATACTTAAAGATTGGCATTTCAAAAATAGGTGCCGATAGGCATTTCAGATATAGGTGCCGATAGGCTTATTAGATATAGTTGCCGATAGGCATTTAAAATAAAAGTGCCGATAGGCATTTCAAATATAGGTGTCGATCGGCATTTCAGATATAAATGCCGAAAGGCATTTCAGATATAGGTGCCGATAGGCATTTCTGATGTGGTTGCCGATAGGCATTTCAAATATAGGTGCTGATAGGCATTACAGATGTAGTTTTCGATAGGCATTTCAAAAATAGGTGCCGATAGGCATTTCAGATATAGGTGCCGATAGGCACTTCAGATATAAATGCCGATTGGCATTTTAAAAATAGGTGCCGATAGGCATTTCAGATATAGAAGCCGATAGGCATTTCAAATATAGGCGCCGATAGGCATTCCAGATATGGTTGCCGATAAGCATTTCAAATATAGGTGCTGATAGGCATTTCAGATGTAGTTTCCGATAGGCATTTCAAAAATAGGTGCCGATAGGCATTTCAGATATAGTTGCCGATTGGCATTTTAAAAATAGGTGCCGATAGGCATTTCAGATATAGAAGCCGATAGGCATTTCAAATAAAGGCGCCGATAGGCATGCCAGATATGGTTGCCGATAGGCATTTCAAATATAGGTGCTGATAGGCATTCCGGATGTAGTTTCCGATAGACATTTAAAAAAATGGTGCCGATAGGCATTTCAGATATAGGTGCCGATAGGCATTTCAGATATAGTTACCGATTGGCATTTTAAAAATAGGTGCCGATAGGCATTTCAGATATAGAAGCCGATAGGCATTTCAAATAAAGGCGCCGATAGGCATGCCAGATATGGTTGCCGATAGGCATTTCAAATATAGGTGCTGATAGGCATTTCAGATGTAGTTTCCGATAGGCATTTCAAAAATAGGTGCCGATAGGCATTTCAGATATAGTTGCCGATTGGCATTTTAAAAATAGGTGCCGATAGGCATTTCAGATATATAAGCCGATAGGCATTTCAAATATAGGTGCCGATGAGCATTCCAGATATGGTTGCCGATAGGCATTTCAAATATAGGTGCTGTTAGGCATTTCAGATGTAGTTTCCGATAGGCATTTCAAAAATTGGTGTCGATAGGCATTTCAGATATAGAAGCCGATAGGCATTTCAAATATAGGTGCCGATAGGCATTCCAGATATGGTTGCCGATAGGCATTTCAAATATAGGTGCTGATAGGCATTCCGGATGTAGTTTCCGATAGGCATTTCAAAAAATGGTGCCGATAGGCATTTCAGATATAGGTGCCGATAGGCATTTCAGATATAGTTACCGATTGGCATTTTAAAAATAGGTACCGATAGGCATTTCAGATATAGAAGCCGATAGGTATTTCAAATATAGGCGTCGATAGGCATTTCAAATATAATTGCTGATAGGCATTTCAAATATAGGTGCTGATAGGCATTTCAGATGTAGTTTCCGATAGGCATTTCAAAAATTGATGCCGATAGGCATTTCGGATATAGGTGCCGATAGGCATTTCAGATATAGTTGCCGATTGGTATTTTAAAAATAGGTTCCGATAGGCATTTCAGATATAGAAGCCGATAGGCATTTCAAATATAGGTGCGGATAGGCATTCCAGATATGGTTGCCGATAGGCATTTCAAACATAAGTGCTGTTAATCATTTCAGATGTAGTTTCCGATAGGCATTTCAAAAATAGGTGCCGATAGGCATTTCAGATATAGGTGCCGATAGGCATTTCAGATATAGTTGCCGATTGGCATTTTAAAAATAGGTGCCAAAAGGCATTTTAGATATAGAAGCCGATAGGTATTTCAAATACAGGTGTGGATAGGCATTTCAGATATGGTTGCCGATAGGCATTTCAAATATAGGTGCTGATAGTCATTTCAGATGTTGTTTCTGATAGGCATTTCAAAAATAGGTTCCGATAGGCATTTCAATTATAGGTGCCGATAGGCATTTCAGATATAGTTGCCGATTGGCATTTTAAAAATAGGTGCCGATAGGCATTTCAGATATATAAGCCGATAGGCATTTCAGATATAGGTGCCTATAGGCATATCAGATATAGTTGCCGATAGGGATTTAAAATATAGGTGCCGATAGGCATTTCAAATATAGGTGTCGATCGGCATTTCAGATATAAATGCCGTAGGGCATTTCAGATATAGGTGCCGATAGGCATTTCTGATGTGGTTGCCGATAGGCATTTCAAATATAAATGCTGATAGGCATTTCAGATGTAGTTTTCGATAGGCATTTCAAAAATAGGTGCCGATAGGCATTTGAGATATAGGTGCCGATAGGCACTTCAGATATAGTTGCCAATTGGCATTTTAAAAATAGGTGCCGATAGGCATTTCAGATATATAAACCGATAGGCATTTCAAATATAGGTGCCGATGAGCATTCCAGATATGTTTGCCGATAGGCATTTCAAATATAGGAGCTGATAGGCATTTGAGATGTAGTTTCCGATAGGCATTTCAAAAATTGGTGTCGATAGGCATTTCAGATATAGAAGCCGATAGGCATTTCAAATATAGGTGCTGATAGGCATTCCAGATATGGTTGCCGATAGGCATTTCAAATATAGGTGCTGATAGGCATTCCGGATGTAGTTTCCGATAGGCATTTCAAAAAATGGTGCCGATAGGCATTTCAGATATAGGTGCCGATAGGCATTTCAGATATAGTTACCGATTGGCATTTTAAAAATAGGTACCGATAGGCATTTCAGATATAAAGCCGATAGGTATTTCAAATATAGGTGTCGATAGGCATTTCAGATATGGTTGCTGATAGGCATTTCAAATATAGGTGCTGATAGGCATTTCAGATGTAGTTTCCGATAGGCATTTCAAAAATAGGTGCCGATAGGCATTTCAGATATAGGTGCCGATAGGCATTTCAGATATAGTTGCCGATTGGCATTTTAAAAATAGGTGCCGATAGGCATTTCAGATATAGAAGCCGATAGGCATTTCAAATATAGGTGCCGATAGGCATTCCAGATATGGTTGCCGATAGGCATTTCAAATATAGGTGCTGATAGGCATTTCAGATGTAGTTTCCGATAGGCATTTCAAATATAGGTGCTGATAGGCATTTCAGATGTAGTTTTCGATAGGCATTTCAAAAATAGGTGCCGATAGGCATTTCAGATATAGGTGCCGATAGGCATTTCAGATATAGTTGCCGATTGGCATTTTAAAAATAGGTGCCGATAGGCACTTCAGATATAGAAGCCGATAGGCATTTCAAATATAGGTGCCGATAGGCATTGCAGATTAAGTTGCCGATAGGCGTTTCAAATATAGGTGCTGATAGGCATTTTAGATGTAGTTTCCGATAGGCATTTCAAAAATTGATGCCGATAGGCATTTCGGATATAGGTGCCGATAGGCATTTCAGATATAGTTGCCGATTGGCATTTTAAAAACAGGTGCCGATAGGCATTTCAGATATAGAAGCCGATAGGTATTTCAAATATAGGTGTCGATAGGCATTTCAGATATGGTTGCCGATAGGCATTTTAAATATAGGAGCAGATAGGCATTTCAGATGAAGTTTCCGAAAGGCATTTCAAAAATATATGCCGATAGGCATTTTAGATATAGGTGCCGATAGGCATTTCAGATATAGTTGCCGATTGGTATTTTACTAATAAGTGCCGATAGGCATTTCAGATATAGAAGCCGATAGGCATTTCAAATATAGGTGCCGATAGGCATTCCAGATATGGTTGCCGATAGGCATTTCAAATATAAGTGCTGATAATCATTTCAGATGTAGTTTCCGATAGGCATTTGAAAAATAGGTACCGATAGGCATTTCAGATATAGGTGCCGATAGGCATTTCAGATATAGTTGCCAATTGGCATTTTAAAAATAGGTGTCGATAGGCATTTCAGATATAGAACCCGATAGGCATTTCAAATATAGGTGCTGATAGGCATTCCAGATATGGTTGCCGATAGGCATTTCAAATATAGGTGCTGATAGGCATTTCAGATGGAGTTTCCGATAGGCATATCAAAAGTTGGTGCCGATAGGCATTTCAGATATAGGTGCCGATAGGCATTTCAGATATAGTTGCCGATTAGCTTTTTAAAAATAGGTGCCGATAGGCATTTTAGATATAGAAGCCGATAGGTATTTCAAATACAGGTGTAGATAAACATTTCAGATATGGTTGCCGATAGGCATTTCAAATATAGGTGCTGATAGTCATTTCAGATGTTGTTTCCGATAGGCATTTAAAAAATAGGTTCCGATAGGCATTTAAATTATAGGTGCCGATAGGCATTTCAGATATACATTCCGATTGGCATTTTAAAAATAGGTGCCGATAGGCATTTTAGATGTAGTTTCCGATAGGCATTTCAAAAATAGGTGCCGATAGGCATTTCAGATATAGGTGCCGATAGGCATATCAGATATAGTTGCCGATAGGCATTTAAAATATAGGTGCCAATAGGCATTTCAAATATAGGTGTCGATCGGCATTTCAGATATAAATGCCGTAGGGCATTTCAGATATAGTTGCCGATTGGCATTTTAAAAATAGGTGCCGATAGGCATTTCAGATATTAAGCCGATAGGCATTTCAAATATAGGTGCCGATGAGCATTCCAGATATGGTTGCCGATAGGCATTTCAAATATAGGTGCCGATAGGCATTCCAGATATGGTTGCCGATAGGCATTTCAAATATAGGTGCTGATAGGCATTTCAGATGTAGTTTCCGATAGGCATTTCAAAAATAGGTTCCGATAGGCATTTCAATTATAGGTGCCGATAGGCATTTCAGATATACTTTCCGATTGGCATTTTTAAAATAGGTGCCGATAGGCATTTTAGATGTAGTTTCCGATAGGCATTTCAAAAATAGGTGCCGATAGGCATTTCAGATATAGGTGCCGATAGGCATATCAGATATAGTTGCCGATAGGCATTTAAAATATAGGTGCCAATAGGCATTTCAAATATAGGTGTCGATCGGCATTTCAGATATAAATGCCGTAGGGCATTTCAGATATAGTTGCCGATTGGCATTTTAAAAATAGGTGCCGATAGACATTTCAGATATTAAGCCGATAGGCATTTCAAATATAGGTGCCGATGAGCATTCCAGATATGGTTGCCGATAGGCATTTCAAATATAGGTGCTGATAGGCATTTCAGATGTAGTTTCCGATAGGCATTTCAAAAATTGGTGTCGATAGGCATTTCAGATATAGAAGCCGATAGGCATTTCAAATATAGGTTCCATTAGGCATTTCAGATAAGGTTGCCGATAGGCATTTCAAATATAAGTGCTGATAATCATTTCAGATGTAGTTTCCGATAGGCATTTCAAAAATAGGTACCGATAGGCATTTCAGATATAGGTGCCGATAGGCATTTCAGATATAGTTGCCAATTCGCATTTTAAAAATAGGTGTCGATGGGCATTTCAGATATAGGTGCCGATAGAAATTTCAGATATAGTTGCCAATTGGCATTTTAAAAATAGGTGTCGATAGGCATTTCAGATATAGGTGCCGATTGGCATTTCAGATATAGTTGCCGATTGGCATTTTAAAAATAGGTGCCGATAGGCATTTCAGATGTAGTTGCCGATTGGCATTTTAAAAATAGGTGCCAATAGGCATTTTAGATATAGAAGCCGATAGGTATTTCAAATATAGGTGTGGATAGGCATTTCAGATATGGTTGCCGATAGGCATTTCAAATATAGGTGCTGATAGTCATTTCAGATGTAGTTTCCGATAGGCATTTCAAAAATAGGTTCCGATAGGCATTTTAGATATAGGTGCCGATAGGCATTTCAGATATACTTACCGATTGGCATTTTAAAAATAGGTGCCGATAGGCATTTTAGATATAGAAGCCGATAGGTATTTCAAATATAGGTGTGGATAGGCATTTCAGATATGGTTGCCGATAGGCATTTCAAATATAGGTGCTGATAGTCATTTCAGATGTAGTTTGCGATAGGCATTTTAAAAATATGTTCCGATAGGCATTTTAGATATAGGTGCCGATAGGCATTTCAGATATACTTAAAGATTGGCATTTCAAAAATAGGTGCCGATAGGCATTTCAGATATAGGTGCCGATAGGCTTATTAGATATAGTTGCCGATAGGCATTTAAAATAAAAGTGCCGATAGGCATTTCAAATATAGGTGTCGATCGGCATTTCAGATATAAATGCCGAAAGGCATTTCAGATATAGGTGCCGATAGGCATTTCTGATGTGGTTGCCGATAGGCATTTCAAATATAGGTGCTGATAGGCATTACAGATGTAGTTTTCGATAGGCATTTCAAAAATAGGTGCCGATAGGCATTTCAGATATAGGTGCCGATAGGCACTTCAGATATAAATGCCGATTGGCATTTTAAAAATAGGTGCCGATAGGCATTTCAGATATAGAAGCCGATAGGCATTTCAAATATAGGCGCCGATAGGCATTCCAGATATGGTTGCCGATAAGCATTTCAAATATAGGTGCTGATAGGCATTTCAGATGTAGTTTCCGATAGGCATTTCAAAAATAGGTGCCGATAGGCATTTCATATATAGGTGCCGATTGGCATTTCAGATATAGTTGTCGATTGGCATTTTAAAAATAGGTGTCGATAGGCATTTCAGATATAGAAGCCGATACGCATTTCAAATATAGGTGCCGATAGGCATTCCAGATATGGTTGCCGATAGGCATTTCAAATATAGGTGCTGATAGGCATTCCGGATGTAGTTTCCGATAGACATTTAAAAAAATGGTGCCGATAGGCATTTCAGATATAGGTGCCGATAGGCATTTCAGATATAGTTACCGATTGGCATTTTAAAAACAGGTGCCGATAGGCATTTCAGATATAGAAGCCGATAGGCATTTCAAATAAAGGCGCCGATAGGCATGCCAGATATGGTTGCCGATAGGCATTTCAAATATAGGTGCTGATAGGCATTCCGGATGTAGTTTCCGATAGGCATTTCAAAAAATGGTGCCGATAGGCATTTCAGATATAGGTGCCGATAGGCATTTCAGATATAGTTACCGATTGGCATTTTAAAAATAGGTACCGATAGGCATTTCAGATATAGAAGCCGATAGGTATTTCAAATATAGGTGTCGATAGGCATTTCAGATATGGTTGCTGATAGGCATTTCAAATATAGGTGCTGATAGGCATTTCAGATGTAGTTTCCGATAGGCATTTCAAAAATAGGTGCCGATAGGCATTTCAGATATAGGTGCCGATAGGCATTTCAGATATAGTTGCCGATTGGCATTTTAAAAATAGGTGCCGATAGGCATTTCAGATATAGAAGCCGATAGGCATTTCAAATATAGGTGCCGATAGGCATTCCAGATATGGTTGCCGATAGGCATTTCAAATATAGGTGCTGATAGGCATTTCAGATGTAGTTTCCGATAGGCATTTCAAATATAGGTGCTGATAGGCATTTCAGATGTAGTTTTCGATAGGCATTTCAAAAATAGGTGCCGATAGGCATTTCAGATATAGGTGCCGATAGTCATTTCAGATATAGTTGCCAATTGGCATTTAAAAAATAGGTGCTGATAGGCACTTCAGATATAGAAGCCGATAGGCATTTCAAATATAGGTGCCGATAGGCATTGCAGATATAGTTGCCGATAGGCATTTCAAATATAGGTGCTGATAGGCATTTTAGATGTAGTTTCCGATAGGCATTTCAAAAATTGATGCCGATAGGCATTTCGGATATAGGTGCCGATAGGCATTTCAGATATAGTTGCCGATTGGCATTTTAAAAACAGGTGCCGATAGGCATTTCAGATATAGAAGCCGATAGGTATTTCAAATATAGGTGTCGATAGGCATTTCAGATATGGTTGCCGATAGGCATTTTAAATATAGGAGCAGATAGGCATTTCAGATGTAGTTTCCGAAAGGCATTTAAAAAATATATGCCGATAGGCATTTTAGATATAGGTGCCGATAGGCATTTCAGATATAGTTGCCGATTGGTATTTTACTAATAAGTGCCGATAGGCATTTCAGATATAGAAGCCGATAGGCATTTCAAATATAGGTGCCGATAGGCATTCCAGATATGGTTGCCGATAGGCATTTCAAATATAAGTGCTGATAATCATTTCAGATGTAGTTTCCGATAGGCATTTGAAAAATAGGTACCGATAGGCATTTCAGATATAGGTGCCGATAGGCATTTCAGATATAGTTGCCAATTGGCATTTTAAAAATAGGTGTCGATAGGCATTTCAGATATAGAACCCGATAGGCATTTCAAATATAGGTGCTGATAGGCATTCCAGATATGGTTGCCGATAGGCATTTCAAATATAGGTGCTGATAGGCATTTCAGATGGAGTTTCCGATAGGCATATCAAAAGTTGGTGCCGATAGGCATTTCAGATATAGGTGCCGATAGGCATTTCAGATATAGTTGCCGATTAGCTTTTTAAAAATAGGTGCCGATAGGCATTTTAGATATAGAAGCCGATAGGTATTTCAAATACAGGTGTAGATAAACATTTCAGATATGGTTGCCGATAGGCATTTCAAATATAGGTGCTGATAGTCATTTCAGATGTTGTTTCCGATAGGCATTTAAAAAATAGGTTCCGATAGGCATTTAAATTATAGGTGCCGATAGGCATTTCAGATATACATTCCGATTGGCATTTTAAAAATAGGTGCCGATAGGCATTTTAGATGTAGTTTCCGATAGGCATTTCAAAAATAGGTGCCGATAGGCATTTCAGATATAGGTGCCGATAGGCATATCAGATATAGTTGCCGATAGGCATTTAAAATATAGGTGCCAATAGGCATTTCAAATATAGGTGTCGATCGGCATTTCAGATATAAATGCCGTAGGGCATTTCAGATATAGTTGCCGATTGGCATTTTAAAAATAGGTGCCGATAGGCATTTCAGATATTAAGCCGATAGGCATTTCAAATATAGGTGCCGATGAGCATTCCAGATATGGTTGCCGATAGGCATTTCAAATATAGGTGCCGATAGGCATTCCAGATATGGTTGCCGATAGGCATTTCAAATATAGGTGCTGATAGGCATTTCAGATGTAGTTTCCGATAGGCATTTCAAAAATAGGTTCCGATAGGCATTTCAATTATAGGTGCCGATAGGCATTTCAGATATACTTTCCGATTGGCATTTTAAAAATAGGTGCCGATAGGCATTTTAGATGTAGTTTACGATAGGCATTTCAAAAATAGGTGCCGATAGGCATTTCAGATATAGGTGCCGATAGGCATATCAGATATAGTTGCCGATAGGCATTTAAAATATAGGTGCCAATAGGCATTTCAAATATAGGTGTCGATCGGCATTTCAGATATAAATGCCGTAGGGCATTTCAGATATAGTTGCCGATTGGCATTTTAAAAATAGGTGCCGATAGACATTTCAGATATTAAGCCGATAGGCATTTCAAATATAGGTGCCGATGAGCATTCCAGATATGGTTGCCGATAGGCATTTCAAATATAGGTGCTGATAGGCATTTCAGATGTAGTTTCCGATAGGCATTTCAAAAATTGGTGTCGATAGGCATTTCAGATATAGAAGCCGATAGGCATTTCAAATATAGGTTCCATTAGGCATTTCAGATAAGGTTGCCGATAGGCATTTCAAATATAAGTGCTGATAATCATTTCAGATGTAGTTTCCGATAGGCATTTCAAAAATAGGTACCGATAGGCATTTCAGATATAGGTGCCGATAGGCATTTCAGATATAGTTGCCAATTGGCATTTTAAAAATAGGTGTCGATAGGCATTTCAGATATAGGTGCCGATAGGCATTTCAGATATAGTTGCCAATTGGCATTTTAAAAATAGGTGTCGATAGGCATTTCAGATATAGGTGCCGATTGGCATTTCAGATATAGTTGCCGATTGGCATTTTAAAAATAGGTGCCGATAGGCATTTCAGATGTATAAGCCGATAGGCATTTCAGATGTAGTTGCCGATTGGCATTTTAAAAATAGGTGCCAATAGGCATTTTAGATATAGAAGCCGATAGGTATTTCAAATATAGGTGTGGATAGGCATTTCAGATATGGTTGCCGATAGGCATTTCAAATATAGGTGCTGATAGTCATTTCAGATGTAGTTTCCGATAGGCATTTCAAAAATAGGTTCCGATAGGCATTTTAGATATAGGTGCCGATAGGCATTTCAGATATACTTACCGATTGGCATTTTAAAAATAGGTGCCGATAGGCATTTTAGATATAGAAGCCGATAGGTATTTCAAATATAGGTGTGGATAGGCATTTCAGATATGGTTGCCGATAGGCATTTCAAATATAGGTGCTGATAGTCATTTCAGATGTAGTTTGCGATAGGCATTTTAAAAATATGTTCCGATAGGCATTTTAGATATAGGTGCCGATAGGCATTTCAGATATACTTAAAGATTGGCATTTCAAAAATAGGTGCCGATAGGCATTTCAGATATAGGTGCCGATAGGCTTATTAGATATAGTTGCCGATAGGCATTTAAAATAAAAGTGCCGATAGGCATTTCAAATATAGGTGTCGATCGGCATTTCAGATATAAATGCCGAAAGGCATTTCAGATATAGGTGCCGATAGGCATTTCTGATGTGGTTGCCGATAGGCATTTCAAATATAGGTGCTGATAGGCATTACAGATGTAGTTTTCGATAGGCATTTCAAAAATAGGTGCCGATAGGCATTTCAGATATAGGTGCCGATAGGCACTTCAGATATAAATGCCGATTGGCATTTTAAAAATAGGTGCCGATAGGCATTTCAGATATAGAAGCCGATAGGCATTTCAAATATAGGCGCCGATAGGCATTCCAGATATGGTTGCCGATAAGCATTTCAAATATAGGTGCTGATAGGCATTTCAGATGTAGTTTCCGATAGGCATTTCAAAAATAGGTGCCGATAGGCATTTCATATATAGGTGCCGATTGGCATTTCAGATATAGTTGCCGATTGGCATTTTAAAAATAGGTGTCGATAGGCATTTCAGATATAGAAGCCGATAGGCATTTCAAATATAGGTGCCGATAGGCATTCCAGATATGGTTGCCGATAGGCATTTCAAATATAGGTGCTGATAGGCATTCCGGATGTAGTTTCCGATAGACATTTAAAAAAATGGTGCCGATAGGCATTTCAGATATAGGTGCCGATAGGCATTTCAGATATAGTTACCGATTGGCATTTTAAAAATAGGTGCCGATAGGCATTTCAGATATAGAAGCCGATAGGCATTTCAAATAAAGGCGCCGATAGGCATGCCAGATATGGTTGCCGATAGGCATTTCAAATATAGGTGCTGATAGGCATTTCAGATGTAGTTTCCGAAAGGCATTTCAAAAATAGGTGCCTTTAGGCATTTCAGATATAGTTGCCGATTGGCATTTTAAAAATAGGTGCCGATAGGCATTTCAGATATATAAGCCGATAGGCATTTCAAATATAGGTGCCGATGAGCATTCCAGATATGGTTGCCGATAGGCATTTCAAATATAGGTGCTGTTAGGCATTTCAGATGTAGTTTCCGATAGGCATTTCAAAAATTGGTGTCGATAGGCATTTCAGATATAGAAGCCGATAGGCATTTCAAATATAGGTGCCGATAGGCATTCCAGATATGGTTGCCGATAGGCATTTCAAATATAGGTGCTGATAGGCATTCCGGATGTAGTTTCCGATAGGCATTTCAAAAAATGGTGCCGATAGGCATTTCAGATATAGGTGCCGATAGGCATTTCAGATATAGTTACCGATTGGCATTTTAAAAATAGGTACCGATAGGCATTTCAGATATAGAAGCCGATAGGTATTTCAAATATAGGCGTCGATAGGCATTTCAGATATAATTGCTGATAGGCATTTCAAATATAGGTGCTGATAGGCATTTCAGATGTAGTTTCCGATAGGCATTTCAAAAATTGATGCCGATAGGCATTTCGGATATAGGTGCCGATAGGCATTTCAGATATAGTTGCCGATTGGTATTTTAAAAATAGGTTCCGATAGGCATTTCAGATATAGAAGCCGATAGGCATTTCAAATATAGGTGCGGATAGGCATTCCAGATATGGTTGCCGATAGGCATTTCAAACATAAGTGCTGTTAATCATTTCAGATGTAGTTTCCGATAGGCATTTCAAAAATAGGTGCCGATAGGCATTTCAGATATAGGTGCCGATAGGCATTTCAGATATAGTTGCCGATTGGCATTTTAAAAATAGGTGCCAAAAGGCATTTTAGATATAGAAGCCGATAGGTATTTCAAATACAGGTGTGGATAGGCATTTCAGATATGGTTGCCGATAGGCATTTCAAATATAGGTGCTGATAGTCATTTCAGATGTTGTTTCTGATAGGCATTTCAAAAATAGGTTCCGATAGGCATTTCAATTATAGGTGCCGATAGGCATTTCAGATATAGTTGCCGATTGGCATTTTAAAAATAGGTGCCGATAGGCATTTCAGATATATAAGCCGATAGGCATTTCAGATATAGGTGCCTATAGGCATATCAGATATAGTTGCCGATAGGGATTTAAAATATAGGTGCCGATAGGCATTTCAAATATAGGTGTTGATCGGCATTTCAGATATAAATGCCGATAGGCATTTCAAAAATAGGTGCCGATAGGCATTTGAGATATAGGTGCCGATAGGCACTTCAGATATAGTTGCCAATTGGCATTTTAAAAATAGGTGCCGATAGGCATTTCAAATATAGGTGCCGATGAGCATTCCAGATATGGTTGCCGATAGGCATTTCAAATATAGGAGCTGATAGGCATTTGAGATGTAGTTTCCGATAGGCATTTCAAAAATTGGTGTCGATAGGCATTTCAGATATAGAAGCCGATAGGCATTTCAAATATAGGTGCTGATAGGCATTCCAGATATGGTTGCCGATAGGCATTTCAAATATAGGTGCTGATAGGCATTCCGGATGTAGTTTCCGATAGGCATTTCAAAAAATGGTGCCGATAGGCATTTCAGATATAGGTGCCGATAGGCATTTCAGATATAGTTACCGATTGGCATTTTAAAAATAGGTACCGATAGGCATTTCAGATATAGAAGCCGATAGGTATTTCAAATATAGGTGTCGATAGGCATTTCAGATATGGTTGCTGATAGGCATTTCAAATATAGGTGCTGATAGGCATTTCAGATGTAGTTTCCGATAGGCACTTCAAAAATAGGTGCCGATAGGCATTTCAGATATAGGTGCCGATAGGCATTTCAGATATAGTTGCCGATTGGCATTTTAAAAATAGGTGCCGATAGGCATTTCAGATATAGAAGCCGATAGGCATTTCAAATATAGGTGCCGATAGGCATTCCAGATATGGTTGCCGATAGGCATTTCAAATATAGGTGCTGATAGGCATTTCAGATGTAGTTTCCGATAGGCATTTCAAATATAGGTGCTGATAGGCATTTCAGATGTAGTTTTCGATAGGCATTTCAAAAATAGGTGCCGATAGGCATTTCAGATATAGGTGCCGATAGTCATTTCAGATATAGTTGCCAATTGGCATTTAAAAAATAGGTGCCGATAGGCACTTCAGATATAGAAGCCGATAGGCATTTCAAATATAAGTGCCGATAGGCATTGCAGATATAGTTGCCTATAGGCATTTCAAATATAGGTGCTGATAGGCATTTTAGATGTAGTTTCCGATAGGCATTTCAAAAATAGGTGCCGATAGGCATTTCAGATATAGGTGCCGATAGGCATTTCAGATATAGTTACCGATTGGCATTTTAAAAATAGGTACCGATAGGCATTTCAGATATAGAAGCCGATAGGTATTTCAAATATAGGTGTCGATAGGCATTTCAGATATGGTTGCTGATAGGCATTTCAAATATAGGTGCTGATAGGCATTTCAGATGTAGTTTCCGATAGGCACTTCAAAAATAGGTGCCGATAGGCATTTCAGATATAGGTGCCGATAGGCATTTCAGATATAGTTGCCGATTGGCATTTTAAAAACAGGTGCCGATAGGCATTTCAGATATAGAAGCCGATAGGTATTTCAAATATAGGTGTCGATAGGCATTTCAGATATGGTTGCCGATAGGCATTTTAAATATAGGAGCAGATAGGCATTTCAGATGTAGTTTCCGAAAGGCATTTCAAAAATATATGCCGATAGGCATTTTAGATATAGGTGCCGATAGGCATTTCAGATATAGTTGCCGATTGGTATTTTACTAATAAGTGCCGATAGGCATTTCAGATATAGAAGCCGATAGGCATTTCAAATATAGGTGCCGATAGGCATTCCAGATATGGTTGCCGATAGGCATTTCAAATATAAGTGCTGATAATCATTTCAGATGTAGTTTCCGATAGGCATTTGAAAAATAGGTACCGATAGGCATTTCAGATATAGGTGCCGATAGGCATTTCAGATATAGTTGCCAATTGGCATTTTAAAAATAGGTGTCGATAGGCATTTCAGATATAGAACCCGATAGGCATTTCAAATATAGGTGCTGATAGGCATTCCAGATATGGTTGCCGATAGGCATTTCAAATATAGGTGCTGATAGGCATTTCAGATGGAGTTTCCGATAGGCATATCAAAAGTTGGTGCCGATAGGCATTTCAGATATAGGTGCCGATAGGCATTTCAGATATAGTTGCCGATTAGCTTTTTAAAAATAGGTGCCGATAGGCATTTTAGATATAGAAGCCGATAGGTATTTCAAATACAGGTGTAGATAAACATTTCAGATATGGTTGCCGATAGGCATTTCAAATATAGGTGCTGATAGTCATTTCAGATGTTGTTTCCGATAGGCATTTAAAAAATAGGTTCCGATAGGCATTTAAATTATAGGTGCCGATAGGCATTTCAGATATACATTCCGATTGGCATTTTAAAAATAGGTGCCGATAGGCATTTTAGATGTAGTTTCCGATAGGCATTTCAAAAATAGGTGCCGATAGGCATTTCAGATATAGGTGCCGATAGGCATATCAGATATAGTTGCCGATAGGCATTTAAAATATAGGTGCCAATAGGCATTTCAAATATAGGTGTCGATCGGCATTTCAGATATAAATGCCGTAGGGCATTTCAGATATAGTTGCCGATTGGCATTTTAAAAATAGGTGCCGATAGGCATTTCAGATATTAAGCCGATAGGCATTTCAAATATAGGTGCCGATGAGCATTCCAGATATGGTTGCCGATAGGCATTTCAAATATAGGTGCTGATAGGCATTTCAGATGTAGTTTCCGATAGGCATTTCAAAAATTGGTGTCGATAGGCATTTCAGATATAGAAGCCGATAGGCATTTCAAATATAGGTTCCGATAGGCATTTCAGATAAGGTTGCCGATAGGCATTTCAAATATAAGTGCTGATAATCATTTTAAATGTAGTTTCCGATAGGCATTTCAAAAATAGGTACCGATAGGCATTTCAGATATAGGTGCCGATAGGCATTTCAGATATAGTTGCCAATTGGCATTTTAAAAATAGGTGTCGATAGGCATTTCAGATATAGGTGCCGATAGGCATTTCAGATATAGTTGCCAATTGGCATTTTAAAAATAGGTGTCGACAGGCATTTCAGATATAGGTGCCGATTGGCATTTCAGATATAGTTGCCGATTGGCATTTTAAAAATAGGTGCCGATAGGCATTTCAGATGTATAAGCCGATAGGCATTTCAGATGTAGTTGCCGATTGGCATTTTAAAAATAGGTGCCAATAGGCATTTTAGATATAGAAGCCGATAGGTATTTCAAATATAGGTGTGGATAGGCATTTCAGATATGGTTGCCGATAGGCATTTCAAATATAGGTGCTGATAGTCATTTCAGATGTAGTTTCCGATAGGCATTTCAAAAATAGGTTCCGATAGGCATTTTAGATATAGGTGCCGATAGGCATTTCAGATATACTTACCGATTGGCATTTTAAAAATAGGTGCCGATAGGCATTTTAGATATAGAAGCCGATAGGTATTTCAAATATAGGTGTGGATAGGCATTTCAGATATGGTTGCCGATAGGCATTTCAAATATAGGTGCTGATAGTCATTTCAGATGTAGTTTGCGATAGGCATTTTAAAAATATGTTCCGATAGGCATTTTAGATATAGGTGCCGATAGGCATTTCAGATATACTTAAAGATTGGCATTTCAAAAATAGGTGCCGATAGGCATTTCAGATATAGGTGCCGATAGGCTTATTAGATATAGTTGCCGATAGGCATTTAAAATAAAAGTGCCGATAGGCATTTCAAATATAGGTGTCGATCGGCATTTCAGATATAAATGCCGAAAGGCATTTCAGATATAGGTGCCGATAGGCATTTCTGATGTGGTTGCCGATAGGCATTTCAAATATAGGTGCTGATAGGCATTACAGATGTAGTTTTCGATAGGCATTTCAAAAATAGGTGCCGATAGGCATTTCAGATATAGGTGCCGATAGGCACTTCAGATATAAATGCCGATTGGCATTTTAAAAATAGGTGCCGATAGGCATTTCAGATATAGAAGCCGATAGGCATTTCAAATATAGGCGCCGATAGGCATTCCAGATATGGTTGCCGATAAGCATTTCAAATATAGGTGCTGATAGGCATTTCAGATGTAGTTTCCGATAGGCATTTCAAAAATAGGTGCCGATAGGCATTTCATATATAGGTGCCGATTGGCATTTCAGATATAGTTGCCGATTGGCATTTTAAAAATAGGTGTCGATAGGCATTTCAGATATAGAAGCCGATAGGCATTTCAAATATAGGTGCCGATAGGCATTCCAGATATGGTTGCCGATAGGCATTTCAAATATAGGTGCTGATAGGCATTCCGGATGTAGTTTCCGATAGACATTTCAAAAAATGGTGCCGATAGGCATTTCAGATATAGGTGCCGATAGGCATTTCAGATATAGTTACCGATTGGCATTTTAAAAATAGGTGCCGATAGGCATTTCAGATATAGAAGCCGATAGGCATTTCAAATAAAGGCGCCGATAGGCATGCCAGATATGGTTGCCGATAGGCATTTCAAATATAGGTGCTGATAGGCATTTCAGATGTAGTTTCCGATAGGCATTTCAAAAATAGGTGCCGATAGGCATTTCAGATATAGTTGCCGATTGGCATTTTAAAAATAGGTGCCGATAGGCATTTCAGATATATAAGCCGATAGGTATTTCAAATACAGGTGTGGATAGGCATTTCAGATATGGTTGCCAATAGGCATTTCAAATATAGGTGCTGATAGTCATTTCAGATGATGTTTCCGATAGGCATTTCAAAAATAGGTTCCGATAGGCATTTCAATTATAGGTGCCGATAGGCATTTCAGATATACTTTCCGATTGGCATTTTAAAAATAGGTGTTGATAGGCATTTTAGATGTAGTTTCCGATAGGCATTTCAAAAATAGGTGCCGATAGGCATTTCAGATATAGGTGCCGATAGGCATATCAGATATAGTTGCCGATAGGCCTTTAAAATATAGGTGCCGATAGGCATTTCAAATATAGGTGTCGATCGGCATTTCAGATATAAATGCCGTAGGGCATTTCAGATATAGGTGCCGATAGGCATTTCTGATGTGGTTGCCGATAGGCATTTCAAATATAGGTGCTGATAGGCATTTCAGATGTAGTTTCCGATAGGCATTTCAAAAATAGGTGCCGATAGGCATTTCAGATATAGGTGCCGATAGGCTTATCAGATATAGTTGCCGATAGGCATTTAAAATAAAAGTGCCGATAGGCATTTCAAATATAGGCGCCGATAGGCATTCCAGATATGGTTGCCGATTGGCATTTTAAAAATAGGTGCCGATAGGCATTTCAGATATAGAAGCTTATAGGGATTTCAAATATAGGTGTCGATAGCTATTGCAGATATGGTTGCCGATAAGCATTTCAAATAAAGGTGCTGATAGGCATTTCAGATGTAGTTTCCGATAGGCATTTCAAAAATAGGTGCCGATAGGCATTTCAGATATGGTTGCTGATAGGCATTTCAAATATAGGTGCCGATAGGCATTCCAGATATAGTTGCCAATTGGCATTTTAAAAATAGGTGTCGATAGGCATTTCAGATATAGGTGCCGATAGGCATTTCAGATATAGTTGCCAATTGGCATTTTAAAAATAGGTGTCGATAGGCATTTCAGATATAGGTGCCGATATGCATTTCAGATATAGTTGCCGATTGGCATTTTAAAAATAGGTGCCGATAGGCATTTCAGATATAGAAGCCGATAGGCATTTCAAATATAGGTGCCGATAGGCATTCCAGATATGGTTGCCGATAGGCATTTCAAATATAGGTGCCGATAGGCATTCCAGATATAGTTGCCAATTGGCATTTTAAAAATAGGTGTCGATAGGCATTTCAGATATAGGTGCCGATAGGCATTTCAGATATAGTTGCCAATTGGCATTTTAAAAATAGGTGTCGATAGGCATTTCAGATATAGGTGCCGATATGCATTTCAGATATAGTTGCCGATTGGCATTTTAAAAATAGGTGCCGATAGGCATTTCAGATATATAAGCCGATAGGCATTTCAGATGTAGTTGCCGATTGGCATTTTAAAAATAGGTGCCGATAGGCATTTTAGATATAGAAGCCGATAGGTATTTCAAATATAGGTGTGGATAGGCATTTCAGATATGTTTGCCGATAGGCATTTCAAATATAGGTGCTGATAGTCATTTCAGATGTAGTTTCCGATAGGCATTTCAAAAATAGGTTCCGATAGGCATTTTAGATATAGGTGCCGATAGGCATTTCAGATATAGTTGCCAATTGGCATTTTAAAAATAGGTGTCGATAGGCATTTCAGATATAGTTGCCGATTGGCATTTTAAAAATAGGTGCCGATAGGCATTTCAGATATAGAAGCCGATAGGGATTTCAAATATAGGTGTCGATAGGTATTTCAGATATGGTTGCCGATAGGCATTTCAAATATAGGTGCTGATAGGCATTTCAGATGTAGTTTCCGATAGGCATTTCAAAAATAGGTGCCGATAGGCATTTCAGATATAGGTGCCGATTGGCATTTCAGATATACTTACCGATTGGCATTTTAAAAATAGGCGCCGATAGGCATTTTAGATATAGAAGCCGATAGGTATTTCAAATATAGGTGTGGATAGGCATTTCAGATATGGTTGCCGATAGGCATTTCAAATATAGGTGCTGATAGTCATTTCAGATGTAGTTTCCGATAGGCATTTCAAAAATAGGTTCCGATAGGCATTTTAGATATAGGTGCCGATAGGCATTTCAGATATACTTAAAGATTGGCATTTCAAAAATAGGTGCCGATAGGCATTTCAGATATAGGTGCCGATAGGCTTATCAGATATAGTTGCCGATAGGCATTTAAAATAAAAGTGCCGATAGGCATTTCAAATATAGGTGTCAATCGGCATTTCAGATATAAATGCCGAAAGGCATTCCAGATATAGGTGCCGATAGGCATTTCTGATGTGTTTGCCGATAGGCATTTCAAATATAGGTGCTGATAGGCATTTCAGATGTAGTTTTCGATAGGCATTTCAAAAATAGGTGCCGATAGGCATTTCAGATATAGGTGCCGATAGGCACTTCAGATATAAATGCCGATTGGCATTTTAAAAATAGGTGCCGATAGGCATTTCAGATATAGAAGCCGATAGGCATTTCAAATATAGGCGCCGATAGGCATTCCAGATATGGTTGCCGATAGGCATTTCAAATATAGGTGCTGATAGGCATTTCAGATGTAGTTTCCGATAGGCATTTCAAAAATAGGTGCCGAGAGGCATTTCAGATATAGGTGCCGATAGGCATTTCAGATATAGTTGCCGATTGGCATTTTAAAAATAGTTGCCGATAGGCATTTCAGATATAGAAGCCGATAGGGATTTCAAATATAGGTGTCGATAGGCATTTCAGATATGGTTGCCGATAAGCATTTCAAATATAGGTGCTAATAGGCATTTCAGATGTAGTTTCCGATAGGCATTTCAAAAATAGGTGCCGATAGGCATTTCAGATATAGGTGCCGTTAGGCATTTCAGATATAGTTGCCGATTGGCATTTTAAAAATAGGTGTCGATAGGCATTTCAGATATAGAAGCCGATAGGCATTTCAAATATAGGTGCCGATAGGCATTCCAGATATGGTTGCCGATAGGCATTTCAAATATAGGTGCTGATAGGCATTCCGGATGTAGTTTCCGATAGACATTTCAAAAAATGGTGCCGATAGGCATTTCAGATATAGGTGCCGATAGGCATTTCAGGTATAGTTACCGATTGGCATTTTAAAAATAGTTGCCGATAGGCATTTCAGATATAGAAGCCGATAGGTATTTCAAATATAGGTGTCGATAGGCATTTCAGATATGGTTGCCGATAGGCATTTCAAATATAGGTGCTGATGGGCATTTCAGATGTAGTTTCCGATAGGCATTTCAAAAATATGTGCCGATAGGCATTTCAGATATAGGTGCCGATAGGCATTTCAGATATAGTTGCCGATTGGCATTTTAAAAATAGGTGCCGATAGGCATTTCAGATATAGAAGCCGATAGGTATTTCAAATATAGGTTTCGATAGGCATTTCAGATATGGTTGCCGATAGGCATTTCAAATATAGGAGCAGATAGGCAATTCAGATGTAGTTTCCGAAAGACATTTCAACAATATATGCCGATAGGCAACTTAGATATAGGTGCCGATAGGCATTTCAGATATAGTTGCCGATTGGTATTTTAAAAATAGGTGCCGATAGGCATTTCAGATATAGAAGCCCATAGGCATTTCAAATATAGTTGCCGATAGGCATTCCAGATATGGTTGCCGATAGGCATATCAAATATAAGCGCTGATAATCATTTCAGATGTAGTTTCCGATAGGCATTTCAAAAATAGGTACCGATAGGCATTTCAGATATAGGTGCCGATAGGCATTTCAGATATAGTTGCCGATTGGCTTTTTAAAAATAGGTGTAGATAGGCATTTCAGATATAGAAGCCGATAGGTATTTCAAATATAGGTGTAGATAGGCATTTCAGATATGGTTGCCGATAGGCATTTCAAATATAGGTGCTGATAGTCATTTCAGATGTAGTTTCCGATAGGCATTTTAAAAATAGGTTCCGATAGGCATTTCAGATATAGGTGCCGATAGGCATTTCAGATATACTTACCGATTGGCATTTTAAAAATAGGTGCCGATAGGCATTTTAGATGTAGTTTCCGACAAGCATTTCAAAAATAGGTGCCGGTAGGCATTTCAGATATAGGTGCCGATAGGCATATCAGATATAATTGCCGATAGGCATTTAAAATATATGTGCCGATAGGCATTTCAAATATAGGTGTCGACCGGCATTTCAGATATAAATGCCGAAAGGCATTTCAGATATAGGTGCCGATAGGCATTTCTGATGTGGTTGCCGATAGGCATTTCAAATATAGGTGCTGATAGGCATTTCAGATGTACTTTTCGATAGGCATTTTAAAAGAAAGTGCCGATAGGCATTTCAGATATAGGTGCCGATAGGCACTTCAGATATAGTTGCCGATTGGCATTTTAAAAATAGGCGCAGATAGGTATTTCATATATAGAAGCCGATAGGCATTTCAAATATAGGCGCCGATAGGCATTCCAGATATGGTTGCCGATAGGCATTTCAAATTGAGGTGCTGATAGGCATTTCAGATGTAGTTTCCGATAGGCATTTCAAAAATAGGTGCCGATAGGCATTTCAGATATAGGTGCCGATAGGCATTTCAGATATAGTTGCCGATTGGCATTTTAAAAATAGGTGCCGATAGGCATTTCAGATATAGAAGCCGATAGGTATTTCAAATATAGGTGTCGATAGGCATTTCAGATATGATTGCCGATAGGCATTTCAAATATAGGTGCTGATAGGCATTTCAGATGTAGTTTCCGATAGGCATTTCAAAAATAGGTGCCGATAGGCATTTCAGATATAGAAGCCGATAGGCATTTCAAATATAGGCGCCGATAGGCATTCTAGATATGGTTGCCGATAGGCATTTCAAATATAGGTGCTGATAGGCATTTTAGATGTAGTTTCCGATAGGCATTTCAAAAATTGGGTCCGATAGGCATTTCAGATATAGGTGCCGATAGGCATTTCAGATATAGTTGCCGATTGGCATTTTAAAAATAGGTGCCGATAGGCATTTCAGATATAGAAGCCGATAGGTATTTCAAATATAGGTGTCGATAGGCATTTCAGATATGATTGCCGATAGGCATTTCAAATATAGGTGCTGATAGGCATTTCAGATGTAGTTTCCGATAGGCATTTCAAAAATAGGTGCCGATAGGCATTTCAGATATAGGTGCCGATAGGCATTTCAGATATAGTTGCCGATTGGCATTTTAAAAATAGGTGCCGATAGGCATTTCAGATATATAAGCCGATAGGCATATCAAATATAGGTGCCGATGAGCGATCCAGATATGGTTGCCGATAGGCATTTCAAATATAGGTGCTGATAGGCATTTCAGATGTAGTTTCCGATAGGCATTTCAAAAATTGGTGCCGATAGGCATTTCAGATATAGGTGCCGATAGGCATTTCAGATATAGTTGCCGATTGGCATTTTAAAAATAGGTGCTGATAGGCATTTCAGATATAGAAGCCGATAGGGATTTTAAATATAGGTGTCGATAGGCATTTCAGATATGTTTGCTGATAAGCATTTCAAATATAGGTGCTGATAGGCATTTCAGATGTAGTTTCCGATAGGCATTTCAAAAATAGGTGCCGATAGGCATTTTAGATATAGGTGCCGATAGGCATTTCAGATATAGTTGCCGATTGGCATTTTAAAAATAGGTGCCGATAGGCATTTCAGATGTATAAGCCGATAGACATTTCAAATATAGGTGCCGATGAGCATTCCAGATATGGTTGCCGATAGGCATTTCAAATATAGGTGCTGATAGGCATTTCAGATGTAGTTTCCGATAGGCATTTCAAAAATTGGTGTCGATAGGCATTTCAGATATAGAAGCCGATAGGCATTTCAAATATAGGTGCCGATAGGCATTCCAGATATGGTTGCCGATAGGCATTTCAAATATAGGTGCTGATAGGCATTCCGGATGTAGTTTCCGATAGGCATTTCAAAAAATGGTGCCGATAGGCATTTCAGATATAGGTGCCGATAGGCATTTCAGATATAGTTACCGATTGGCATTTTAAAAATAGGTACCGATAGGCATTTCAGATATAGAAGCCGATTGGTTTTCAAATATAGGTGTCGATAGGCATTTCAGATATGGTTGCCGATAGGCATTTCAAATATAGGTGCTGATAGGCATTTCAGATGTAGTTTCCGATAGGCATTTCAAAAATTGGTGCCGATAGGCATTTCAGATATAGGTGCCGATAGGCATTTCAGATATAGTTGCCGATTGGCATTTTAAAAATAGGTGCCAATAGGCATTTCAGATATAGAAGCCGATAGGTATTTCAAATATAGGTGTCGATAGGCATTTCAGATATGATTGCCGATAGGCATTTCAAATATAGGTGCTGATAGGCATTTCAGATGTAGTTTCCGATAGGCATTTCAAAAATAGGTGCCGATAGGCATTTCAGATATAGGTGCCGATAGGCATTTCAGATATAGTTGCCGATTGGCATTTTAAAAATAGGTGCCGATAGGCATTTCAGATATATAAGCCGATAGGCATTTCAAATATAGGTGCCGATGAGCATTCCAGATATGGTTGCCGATGGGCATTTCAAATATAGGTGCTGATAGGCATTTCAGATGTACTTTCCGATAGGCATTTCAAAAATTGGTGCCGATAGGCATTTTAGATATAGGTGCTGATAGGCATTTCAGATATAGTTGCCGATTGGCATTTTAAAAAGAGGTGTCGATAGGCATTTCAGATATAGA
Organism: Venustoraphidia nigricollis; assembly: GCA_034508555.1. Taxonomy (NCBI): domain Eukaryota; kingdom Metazoa; phylum Arthropoda; class Insecta; order Raphidioptera; family Raphidiidae; genus Venustoraphidia; species Venustoraphidia nigricollis. Next base: position 49,680 of record JAVRKA010000613.1, read on the forward strand.
AGCCGATAGGGATTTTAAATATAGGTGTCGATAGGCATTTCAGATATGGTTGCCGATAAGCATTTCAAATATAGGTGCTGATAGGCATTTCAGATGTAGTTTTCGATAGGCATTTCAAAAATAGGTGCCGATAGGCATTTCAGATATAGGTGCCGATAGCATTTCAGATATAGTTGCCGATTATCATTTTAAAAATAGGTGCCGATAGGCATTTCAGATATATAAGCCGATAGGCATTTCAAATATAGGTGCTGATGAGCATTCTAGATATGGTTGCCGATAGGCATTCCAAATATAGGTGCTGATAGGCATTTCAAATGTAGTTTCCGATAACCATTTCAAAAATTGGTGTCGATAGGCATTTCAGATATAGAAGCCGATAGGCATTTCAAATATAGGTGCCGATAGGCATTTCAGATATGGTTGCCGATAGGCATTTCAAATATAAGTGCTGATAATCATTTCAGATGTAGTTTCCGATAGGCATTTCAAAAATAGGTACCGATAGGCATTTCAGATATAGGTGCCGATTTGCATTTCAGATATAGTTGCCAATTTGCATTTTAAAAATAGGTGTCGATAGGCATTTCAGATATAGAACCCGATAGGCATTTCAAATATAGGTGCCGATAGGCATTCCAGATATGGATGCCGATAGGCATTTCAAATATAGGTGCTGATAGGCATTTCAGATGGAGTTTCCGATAGGCATTTTAAAAGTTGGTGCCGATAGGCATTTCAGATATAGGTGCCGATAGGCATTTCAGATATAGTTGCCGATTGGCATTTTAAAAATAGTTGCCGATAGGCATTTTAGATATAGAAGCCGATAGGTATTTCAAATACAGGTGTGGATAGGCATTTCAGATATGGTTGCCGATAGGCATTTCAAATATAGGTGCTGATAGTCATTTCAGATGTTGTTTCCGATAGGCATTTCAAAAATAGGTTCCGATAGGCATTTCAATTATAGGTGCCGATAGGCATTTCAGATATACTTTCCGATTGGCATTTTAAAAATAGGTGCCGATAGGCATTTTAAATGTAGTTTCCGATAGGCATTTCAAAAATAGGTGCCGATAGGCATTTCAGATATAGGTGCCGATAGGCATATCAGATATAGTTGCCGATAGGCATTTAAAATATAGGTGCCAATAGGCATTTCAATTATAGGTGTCGATCGGCATTTCAGATATAAATGCCGTAGGGCATTTCAGATATAGTTGCCGATTGGCATTTTAAAAATAGGTGCCGATAGGCATTTCTGATATTAAGCCGATAGGCATTTCAAATATAGGTGCCGATGAGCATTCCAGATATGGTTGCCGATAGGCATTTCAAATATAGGTGCTGATAGGCATTTCAGATGTAGTTTCCGATAGGCATTTCAGATATAGAAGCCGATAGGCATTTCAAATATAGGTTCCGATAGGCATTTTAGATAAGGTTGCCGATAGGCATTTCAAATATAAGTGCTGATAATCATTTCAGATGTAGTTTCCGATAGGCATTTCAAAAATAGGTACCGATAGGCATTTCAGATATAGGTGCCGATAGGCATTTCAGATATAGTTGCCAATTGGCATTTTAAAAATAGGTGTCGATAGGCATTTCAGATATAGGTGCCGATAGGCATTTCAGATATAGTTGCCAATTGGCATTTTAAAAATAGGTGTCGATAGGCATTTCAGATATAGGTGCCGATTGGCATTTCAGATATAGTTGCCGATTGGCATTTTAAAAATAGGTGCCGATAGGCATTTCAGATGTATAAGCCGATAGGCATTTCAGATGTAGTTGCCGATTGGCATTTTAAAAATAGGTGCCAATAGGCATTTTAGATATAGAAGCCGATAGGTATTTCAAATATAGGTGTGGATAGGCATTTCAGATATGGTTGCCGATAGGCATTTCAAATATAGGTGCTGATAGTCATTTCAGATGTAGTTTCCGATAGGCATTTCAAAAATAGGTTCCGATGGGCATTTTAGATATAGGTGCCGATAGGCATTTCAGATATACTTACCGATTGGCATTTTAAAAATAGGTGCCGATAGGCATTTTAGATATAGAAGCCGATAGGTATTTCAAATATAGGTGTGGATAGGCATTTCAGATATGGTTGCCGATAGGCATTTCAAATATAGGTGCTGATAGTCATTTCAGATGTAGTTTGCGATAGGCATTTTAAAAATATGTTCCGATAGGCATTTTAGATATAGGTGCCGATAGGCATTTCAGATATACTTAAAGATTGGCATTTCAAAAATAGGTGCCGATAGGCATTTCAGATATAGGTGCCGATAGGCTTATTAGATATAGTTGCCGATAGGCATTTAAAATAAAAGTGCCGATAAGCATTTCAAATATAGGTGTCGATCGGCATTTCAGATATAAATGCCGAAAGGCATTTCAGATATAGGTGCCGATAGGCATTTCTGATGTGGTTGCCGATAGGCATTTCAAATATAGGAGCTGATAGGCATTACAGATGTAGTTTTCGATAGGCATTTCAAAAATAGGTGCCGATAGGCATTTCAGATATAGGTGCCGATAGGCACTTCAGATATAAATGCCGATTGGCATTTTAAAAATAGGTGCCGATAGGCATTTCAGATATAGAAGCCGATAGGCATTTCAAATATAGGCGCCGATAGGCATTCCAGATATGGTTGCCGATAAGCATTTCAAATATAGGTGCTGATAGGCATTTCAGATGTAGTTTCCGATAGGCATTTCAAAAATAGGTGCCGATAGGCATTTCATATATAGGTGCCGATTGGCATTTCAGATATAGTTGCCGATTGGCATTTTAATAATAGGTGCCGATAGGCATTTCAGATATAGAAGCCGATAGGGATTTTAAATATAGGTGTCGATAGGCATTTCAGATATGTTTGCCGATAAGCATTTTAAATATAGGTGCTGATAGGCATTTCAGATGTAGTTTCCGATATGCATTTCAAAAATAGGTGCCGATAGGCATTTCAGATATAGGTGCCGATAGGCATTTCAGATATAGTTGCCGATTGGCATTTTAAAAATAGGTGCCGATAGGCATTTCAGATATAGAAGCCGATAGGTATTTCAAATATAGGTGTCGATAGGCATTTCAGATATGATTGCCGATAGGCATTTCAAATATAGGTGCTGATAGGCATTTCAGATGTAGTTTCCGATAGGCATTTCAAAAATAGGTGCCGATAGGCATTTCAGATATAGGTGCCGATAGGCATTTCAGATATAGTTGCCGATTGGCATTTTAAAAAGAGGTGCCGATAGGCATTTCAGATATAGAAGCCGATAGGGATTTTAAATATAGGTGTCGATAGGCATTTCAGATATGGTTGCCGATAAGCATTTCAAATATAGGTGCTGATAGGCATTTCAGATTTAGTTTTCGATAGGCATTTCAAAAATAGGTGCCGATAGGCATTTCAGATATAGGTGCCGATAGGTATTTCGGATATAGTTGCCGATTGGCATTTTAAAAATAGGTGCCGATAGGCATTTCAGATATAGAAGCCGATAGGCATTTCAAATATAGGTGCCGATAGGCATTCCAGATATGGTTGCCGATAGGCATTTCAAATATAGGTGCTAATAAGCATTTCAGATGTAGTTTCCGATAGGTGCCGATAGGCATTTCAGATATAGTTGCCGATTGGTATTTTAAAAATAGGTGCTGATAGGCATTTCAGATATAGAAGCCGATAGGCATTTCAAATATAGGTGCCGATAGGCATTCCAGATATGGTTGCCGATAGGCATTTCAAATATAAGTGCTGATAATCATTTTAGATGTAGTTTCCGATAGGCATTTCAAAAATAGGTACCGATAGGCATTTCAGATATAGGTGCCGATTTGCATTTCAGATATAGTTGCCAATTTGCATTTTAAAAATAGGTGTCGATAGGCATTTCAGATATAGAACCCGATAGGCATTTCAAATATAGGTGCCGATAGGCATTCCAGATATGGATGCCGATAGGCATTTCAAATATAGGTGCTGATAGGCATTTCAGATGGAGTTTCCGATAGGCATTTTAAAAGTTGGTGCCGATAGGCATTTCAGATATAGGTGCCGATAGGCATTTCAGATATAGTTGCCGATTGGCATTTTAAAAATAGTTGCCGATAGGCATTTTAGATATAGAAGCCGATAGGTATTTCAAATACAGGTGTGGATAGGCATTTCAGATATGGTTGCCGATAGGCATTTCAAATATAGGTGCTGATAGTCATTTCAGATGTTGTTTCCGATAGGCATTTCAAAAATAGGTTCCGATAGGCATTTCAATTATAGGTGCCGATAGGCATTTCAGATATACTTTCCGATTGGCATTTTAAAAATAGGTGCCGATAGGCATTTTAGATGTAGTTTCCGATAGGCATTTCAAAAATAGGTGCCGATAGGCATTTCAGATATAGGTGCCGATAGGCATATCAGATATAGTTGCCGATAGGCATTTAAAATATAGGTGCCAATAGGCATTTCAAATATAGGCGTCGATCGGCATTTCAGATATAAATGCCGTAGGGCATTTCAGATATAGTTGCCGATTGGCATTTTAAAAATAGGTGCCGATAGGCATTTCAGATATTAAGCCGATAGGCATTTCAAATATAGGTGCCGATGAGCATTCCAGATATGGTTGCCGATAGGCATTTCAAATATAGGTGCTGATAGGCATTTCAGATGTAGTTTCCGATAAGCATTTCAAAAATTGGTGTCGATAGGCATTTCAGATATAGAAGCCGATAGGCATTTCAAATATAGGTTCCATTAGGCATTTCAGATAAGGTTGCCGATAGGCATTTCAAATATAAGTGCTGATAATCATTTCAGATGTAGTTTCCGATAGGCATTTCAAAAATAGGTACCGATAGGCATTTCAGATATAGGTGCCGATAGGCATTTCAGATATAGTTGCCAATTGGCATTTTAAAAATAGGTGTCGATAGGCATTTCAGATATAGGTGCCGATAGGCATTTCAGATATAGAAGCCGATAGGCATTTCAAATATAGGTGCCGATAGGCATTCCAGATATGGTTGCCGATAGGCATTTCAAATATAGGTGCTAATAAGCATTTCAGATGTAGTTTCCGATAGGTGCCGATAGGCATTTCAGATATAGTTGCCGATTGGTATTTTAAAAATAGGTGCTGATAGGCATTTCAGATATAGAAGCCGATAGGCATTTCAAATATAGGTGCCGATAGGCATTCCAGATATGGTTGCCGATAGGCATTTCAAATATAAGTGCTGATAATCATTTTAGATGTAGTTTCCGATAGGCATTTCAAAAATAGGTACCGATAGGCATTTCAGATATAGGTGCCGATTTGCATTTCAGATATAGTTGCCAATTTGCATTTTAAAAATAGGTGTCGATAGGCATTTCAGATATAGAACCCGATAGGCATTTCAAATATAGGTGCCGATAGGCATTCCAGATATGGATGCCGATAGGCATTTCAAATATAGGTGCTGATAGGCATTTCAGATGGAGTTTCCGATAGGCATTTTAAAAGTTGGTGCCGATAGGCATTTCAGATATAGGTGCCGATAGGCATTTCAGATATAGTTGCCGATTGGCATTTTAAAAATAGTTGCCGATAGGCATTTTAGATATAGAAGCCGATAGGTATTTCAAATACAGGTGTGGATAGGCATTTCAGATATGGTTGCCGATAGGCATTTCAAATATAGGTGCTGATAGTCATTTCAGATGTTGTTTCCGATAGGCATTTCAAAAATAGGTTCCGATAGGCATTTCAATTATAGGTGCCGATAGGCATTTCAGATATACTTTCCGATTGGCATTTTAAAAATAGGTGCCGATAGGCATTTTAGATGTAGTTTCCGATAGGCATTTCAAAAATAGGTGCCGATAGGCATTTCAGATATAGGTGCCGATAGGCATATCAGATATAGTTGCCGATAGGCATTTAAAATATAGGTGCCAATAGGCATTTCAAATATAGGCGTCGATCGGCATTTCAGATATAAATGCCGTAGGGCATTTCAGATATAGTTGCCGATTGGCATTTTAAAAATAGGTGCCGATAGGCATTTCAGATATTAAGCCGATAGGCATTTCAAATATAGGTGCCGATGAGCATTCCAGATATGGTTGCCGATAGGCATTTCAAATATAGGTGCTGATAGGCATTTCAGATGTAGTTTCCGATAAGCATTTCAAAAATTGGTGTCGATAGGCATTTCAGATATAGAAGCCGATAGGCATTTCAAATATAGGTTCCATTAGGCATTTCAGATAAGGTTGCCAATAGGCATTTCAAATATAAGTGCTGATAATCATTTCAGATGTAGTTTCCGATAGGCATTTCAAAAATAGGTACCGATAGGCATTTCAGATATAGGTGCCGATAGGCATTTCAGATATAGTTGCCAATTGGCATTTTAAAAATAGGTGTCGATAGGCATTTCAGATATAGGTGCCGATAGGCATTTCAGATATAGTTGCCAATTGGCATTTTAAAAATAGGTGTCGATAGGCATTTCAGATATAGGTGCCGATTGGCATTTCAGATATAGTTGCCGATTGGCATTTTAAAAATAGGTGCCGATAGGCATTTCAGATGTATAAGCCGATAGGCTTTTCAGATGTAGTTGCCGATTGGCATTTTAAAAATAGGTGCCAATAGGCATTTTAGATATAGAAGCCGATAGGTATTTCAAATATAGGTGTGGATAGGCATTTCAGATATGGTTGCCGATAGGCATTTCAAATATAGGTGCTGATAGTCATTTCAGATGTAGTTTCCGATAGGCATTTCAAAAATAGGTTCCGATAGGCATTTTAGATATAGGTGCCGATAGGCATTTCAGATATACTTACCGATTGGCATTTTAAAAATAGGTGCCGATAGGCATTTTAGATATAGAAGCCGATAGGTATTTCAAATATAGGTGTGGATAGGCATTTCAGATATGGTTGCCGATAGGCATTTCAAATATAGGTGCTGATAGTCATTTCAGATGTAGTTTGCGATAGGCATTTTAAAAATATGTTCCGATAGGCATTTTAGATATAGGTGCCGATAGGCATTTCAGATATACTTAAAGATTGGCATTTCAAAAATAGGTGCCGATAGGCATTTCAGATATAGGTGCCGATAGGCTTATTAGATATAGTTGCCGATAGGCATTTAAAATAAAAGTGCCGATAGGCATTTCAAATATAGCTGTCGATCGGCATTTCAGATATAAATGCCGAAAGGCATTTCAGATATAGGTGCCGATAGGCATTTCTGATGTGGTTGCCGATAGGCATTTCAAGAATAGGTGCTGATAGGCATTACAGATGTAGTTTTCGATAGGCATTTCAAAAATAGGTGCCGATAGGCATTTCAGATATAGGTGCCGATAGGCACTTCAGATATAAATGCCGATTGGCATTTTAAAAATAGGTGCCGATAGGCATTTCAGATATAGAAGCCGATAGGCATTTCAAATATAGGCGCCGATAGGCATTCCAGATATGGTTGCCGATAGGCATTTCAAATATAGGTGCTGATAGGAATTTCAGATGTAGTTTCCGATAGGCATTTCAAAAATAGGTGCCGATAGGCATTTCAGATATAGTTGCCGATTGGCATTTTAAAAATAGGTGCCGATAGGCATTTCAGATATAGAAGCCGATAGGCATTTCAAATAAAGGCGCCGATAGGCATGCCAGATATGGTTGCCGATAGGCATTTCAAATATAGGTGCTGATAGGCATTCCGGATGTAGTTTCCGATAGACATTTAAAAAAATGGTGCCGATAGGCATTTCAGATATAGGTGCCGATAGGCATTTCAGATATAGTTACCGATTGGCATTTTAAAAATAGGTGCCGATAGGCATTTCAGATATAGAAGCCGATAGGCATTTCAAATAAAGGCGCCGATAGGCATGCCAGATATGGTTGCCGATAGGCATTTCAAATATAGGTGCTGATAGGCATTTCAGATGTAGTTTCCGATAGGCATTTCAAAAATAGGTGCCGATAGGCATTTCAGATATAGTTGCCGATTGGCATTTTAAAAATAGGTGCCGATAGGCATTTCAGATATATAAGCCGATAGGCATTTCAAATATAGGTGCCGATGAGCATTCCAGATATGGTTGCCGATAGGCATTTCAAATATAGGTGCTGTTAGGCATTTCAGATGTAGTTTCCGATAGGCATTTCAAAAATTGGTGTCGATAGGCATTTCAGATATAGAAGCCGATAGGCATTTCAAATATAGGTGCCGATAGGCATTCCAGATATGGTTGCCGATAGGCATTTCAAATATAGGTGCTGATAGGCATTCCGAATGTAGTTTCCGATAGGCATTTCAAAAAATGGTGCCGATAGGCATTTCAGATATAGGTGCCGATAGGCATTTCAGATATAGTTACCGATTGGCATTTTAAAAATAGGTACCGATAGGCATTTCAGATATAGAAGCCGATAGGTATTTCAAATATAGGCGTCGATAGGCATTTCAGATATAATTGCTGATAGGCATTTCAAATATAGGTGCTGATAGGCATTTCAGATGTAGTTTCCGATAGGCATTTCAAAAATTGATGCCGATAGGCATTTCGGATATAGGTGCCGATAGGCATTTCAGATATAGTTGCCGATTGGTATTTTAAAAATAGGTTCCGATAGGCATTTCAGATATAGAAGCCGATAGGCATTTCAAATATAGGTGCGGATAGGCATTCCAGATATGGTTGCCGATAGGCATTTCAAACATAAGTGCTGTTAATCATTTCAGATGTAGTTTCCGATAGGCATTTCAAAAATAGGTGCCGATAGGCATTTCAGATATAGGTGCCGATAGGCATTTCAGATATAGTTGCCGATTGGCATTTTAAAAATAGGTGCCAAAAGGCATTTTAGATATAGAAGCCGATAGGTATTTCAAATACAGGTGTGGATAGGCATTTCAGATATGGTTGCCGATAGGCATTTCAAATATAGGTGCTGATAGTCATTTCAGATGTTGTTTCTGATAGGCATTTCAAAAATAGGTTCCGATAGGCATTTCAATTATAGGTGCCGATAGGCATTTCAGATATAGTTGCCGATTGGCATTTTAAAAATAGGTGCCGATAGGCATTTCAGATATATAAGCCGATAGGCATTTCAGATATAGGTGCCTATAGGCATATCAGATATAGTTGCCGATAGGGATTTAAAATATAGGTGCCGATAGGCATTTCAAATATAGGTGTCGATCGGCATTTCAGATATAAATGCCGTAGGGCATTTCAGATATAGGTGCCGATAAGCATTTCTGATGTGGTTGCCGATAGGCATTTCAAATATAAATGCTGATAGGCATTTCAGATGTAGTTTTCGATAGGCATTTCAAAAATAGGTGCCGATAGGCATTTGAGATATAGGTGCCGATAGGCACTTCAGATATAGTTGCCAATTGGCATTTTAAAAATAGGTGCCGATAGGCATTTCAGATATATAAGCCGATAGGCATTTCAAATATAGGTGCCGATGAGCATTCCAGATATGGTTGCCGATAGGCATTTCAAATATAGGAGCTGATAGGCATTTGAGATGTAGTTTCCGATAGGCATTTCAAAAATTGGTGTCGATAGGCATTTCAGATATAGAAGCCGATAGGCATTTCAAATATAGGTGCTGATAGGCATTCCAGATATGGTTGCCGATAGGCATTTCAAATATAGGTGCTGATAGGCATTCCGGATGTAGTTTCCGATAGGCATTTCAAAAAATGGTGCCGATAGGCATTTCAGATATAGGTGCCGATAGGCATTTCAGATATAGTTACCGATTGGCATTTTAAAAATAGGTACCGATAGGCATTTCAGATATAGAAGCCGATAGGTATTTCAAATATAGGTGTCGATAGGCATTTCAGATATGGTTGCTGATAGGCATTTCAAATATAGGTGCCGATAGGCATTTCAGATGTAGTTTCCGATAGGCATTTCAAAAATAGGTGCCGATAGGCATTTCAGATATAGGTGCCGATAGGCATTTCAGATATAGTTGCCGATTGGCATTTTAAAAATAGGTGCCGATAGGCATTTCAGATATAGAAGCCGATAGGCATTTCAAATATAGGTGCCGATAGGCATTCCAGATATGGTTGCCGATAGGCATTTCAAATATAGGTGCTGATAGGCATTTCAGATGTAGTTTCCGATAGGCATTTCAAATATAGGTGCTGATAGGCATTTCAGATGTAGTTTTCGATAGGCATTTCAAAAATAGGTGCCGATAGGCATTTCAGATATAGGTGCCGATAGTCATTTCAGATATAGTTGCCAATTGGCATTTAAAAAATAGGTGCCGATAGGCACTTCAGATATAGAAGCCGATAGGCATTTCAAATATAGGTGCCGATAGGCATTGCAGATATAGTTGCCGATAGGCATTTCAAATATAGGTGCTGATAGGCATTTTAGATGTAGTTTCCGATAGGCATTTCAAAAATTGATGCCGATAGGCATTTCGGATATAGGTGCCGATAGGCACTTCAGATATAGTTGCCGATTGGCATTTTAAAAACAGGTGCCGATAGGCATTTCAGATATAGAAGCCGATAGGTATTTCAAATATAGGTGTCGATAGGCATTTCAGATATGGTTGCCGATAGGCATTTTAAATATAGGAGCAGATAGGCATTTCAGATGTAGTTTCCGAAAGGCATTTCAAAAATATATGCCGATAGGCATTTTAGATATAGGTGCCGATAGGCATTTCAGATATAGTTGCCGATTGGTATTTTACTAATAAGTGCCGATAGGCATTTCAGATATAGAAGCCGATAGGCATTTCAAATATAGGTGCCGATAGGCATTCCAGATATGGTTGCCGATAGGCATTTCAAATATAAGTGCTGATAATCATTTCAGATGTAGTTTCCGATAGGCATTTGAAAAATAGGTACCGATAGGCATTTCAGATATAGGTGCCGATAGGCATTTCAGATATAGTTGCCAATTGGCATTTTAAAAATAGGTGTCGATAGGCATTTCAGATATAGAACCCGATAGGCATTTCAAATATAGGTGCTGATAGGCATTCCAGATATGGTTGCCGATAGGCATTTCAAATATAGGTGCTGATAGGCATTTCAGATGGAGTTTCCGATAGGCATATCAAAAGTTGGTGCCGATAGGCATTTCAGATATAGGTGCCGATAGGCATTTCAGATATAGTTGCCGATTAGCTTTTTAAAAATAGGTGCCGATAGGCATTTTAGATATAGAAGCCGATAGGTATTTCAAATACAGGTGTAGATAAACATTTCAGATATGGTTGCCGATAGGCATTTCAAATATAGGTGCTGATAGTCATTTCAGATGTTGTTTCCGATAGGCATTTAAAAAATAGGTTCCGATAGGCATTTAAATTATAGGTGCCGATAGGCATTTCAGATATACATTCCGATTGGCATTTTAAAAATAGGTGCCGATAGGCATTTTAGATGTAGTTTCCGATAGGCATTTCAAAAATAGGTGCCGATAGGCATTTCAGATATAGGTGCCGATAGGTATATCAGATATAGTTGCCGATAGGCATTTAAAATATAGGTGCCAATAGGCATTTCAAATATAGGTGTCGATCGGCATTTCAGATATAAATGCCGTAGGGCATTTCAGATATAGTTGCCGATTGGCATTTTAAAAATAGGTGCCGATAGGCATTTCAGATATTAAGCCGATAGGCATTTCAAATATAGGTGCCGATGAGCATTCCAGATATGGTTGCCGATAGGCATTTCAAATATAGGTGCCGATAGGCATTCCAGATATGGTTGCCGATAGGCATTTCAAATATAGGTGCTGATAGGCATTTCAGATGTAGTTTCCGATAGGCATTTCAAAAATAGGTTCCGATAGGCATTTCAATTATAGGTGCCGATAGGCATTTCAGATATACTTTCCGATTGGCATTTTAAAAATAGGTGCCGATAGGCATTTTAGATGTAGTTTCCGATAGGCATTTCAAAAATAGGTGCCGATAGGCATTTCAGATATAGGTGCCGATAGGCATATCAGATATAGTTGCCGATAGGCATTTAAAATATAGGTGCCAATAGGCATTTCAAATATAGGTGTCGATCGGCATTTCAGATATAAATGCCGTAGGGCATTTCAGATATAGTTGCCGATTGGCATTTTAAAAATAGGTGCCGATAGACATTTCAGATATTAAGCCGATAGGCATTTCAAATATAGGTGCCGATGAGCATTCCAGATATGGTTGCCGATAGGCATTTCAAATATAGGTGCTGATAGGCATTTCAGATGTAGTTTCCGATAGGCATTTCAAAAATTGGTGTCGATAGGCATTTCAGATATAGAAGCCGATAGGCATTTCAAATATAGGTTCCATTAGGCATTTCAGATAAGGTTGCCGATAGGCATTTCAAATATAAGTGCTGATAATCATTTCCGATGTAGTTTCCGATAGGCATTTCAAAAATAGGTACCGATAGGCATTTCAGATATAGGTGCCGATAGGCATTTCAGATATAGTTGCCAATTGGCATTTTAAAAATAGGTGTCGATAGGCATTTCAGATATAGGTGCCGATAGGCATTTCAGATATAGTTGCCAATTGGCATTTTAAAAATAGGTGTCGATAGGCATTTCAGATATAGGTGCCGATTGGCATTTCAGATATAGTTGCCGATTGGCATTTTAAAAATAGGTGCCGATAGGCATTTCAGATGTATAAGCCGATAGGCATTTCAGATGTAGTTGCCGATTGGCATTTTAAAAATAGGTGCCAATAGGCATTTTAGATATAGAAGCCGATAGGTATTTCAAATATAGGTGTGGATAGGCATTTCAGATATGGTTGCCGATAGGCATTTCAAATATAGGTGCTGATAGTCATTTCAGATGTAGTTTCCGATAGGCATTTCAAAAATAGGTTCCGATAGGCATTTTAGATATAGGTGCCGATAGGCATTTCAGATATACTTACCGATTGGCATTTTAAAAATAGGTGCCGATAGGCATTTTAGATATAGAAGCCGATAGGTATTTCAAATATAGGTGTGGATAGGCATTTCAGATATGGTTGCCGATAGGCATTTCAAATATAGGTGCTGATAGTCATTTCAGATGTAGTTTGCGATAGGCATTTTAAAAATATGTTCCGATAGGCATTTTAGATATAGGTGCCGATAGGCATTTCAGATATACTTAAAGATTGGCATTTCAAAAATAGGTGCCGATAGGCATTTCAGATATAGGTGCCGATAGGCTTATTAGATATAGTTGCCGATAGGCATTTAAAATAAAAGTGCCGATAGGCATTTCAAATATAGGTGTCGATCGGCATTTCAGATATAAATGCCGAAAGGCATTTCAGATATAGGTGCCGATAGGCATTTCTGATGTGGTTGCCGATAGGCATTTCAAATATAGGTGCTGATAGGCATTACAGATGTAGTTTTCGATAGGCATTTCAAAAATAGGTGCCGATAGGCATTTCAGATATAGGTGCCGATAGGCACTTCAGATATAAATGCCGATTGGCATTTTAAAAATAGGTGCCGATAGGCATTTCAGATATAGAAGCCGATAGGCATTTCAAATATAGGCGCCGATAGGCATTCCAGATATGGTTGCCGATAAGCATTTCAAATATAGGTGCTGATAGGCATTTCAGATGTAGTTTCCGATAGGCATTTCAAAAATAAGTGCCGATAGGCATTTCATATATAGGTGCCGATTGGCATTTCAGATATAGTTGCCGATTGGCATTTTAAAAATAGGTGTCGATAGGCATTTCAGATATAGAAGCCGATAGGCATTTCAAATATAGGTGCCGATAGGCATTCCAGATATGGTTGCCGATAGGCATTTCAAATATAGGTGCTGATAGGCATTCCGGATGTAGTTTCCGATAGACATTTAAAAAAATGGTGCCGATAGGCATTTCAGATATAGGTGCCGATAGGCATTTCAGATATAGTTACCGATTGGCATTTTAAAAATAGGTGCCGATAGGCATTTCAGATATAGAAGCCGATAGGCATTTCAAATAAAGGCGCCGATAGGCATGCCAGATATGGTTGCCGATAGGCATTTCAAATATAGGTGCTGATAGGCATTTCAGATGTAGTTTCCGATAGGCATTTCAAAAATAGGTGCCGATAGGCATTTCAGATATAGTTGCCGATTGGCATTTTAAAAATAGGTGCCGATAGGCATTTCAGATATATAAGCCGATAGGCATTTCAAATATAGGTGCCGATGAGCATTCCAGATATGGTTGCCGATAGGCATTTCAAATATAGGTGCTGTTAGGCATTTCAGATGTAGTTTCCGATAGGCATTTCAAAAATTGGTGTCGATAGGCATTTCAGATATAGAAGCCGATAGGCATTTCAAATATAGGTGCCGATAGGCATTCCAGATATGGTTGCCGATAGGCATTTCAAATATAGGTGCTGATAGGCATTCCGGATGTAGTTTCCGATAGGCATTTCAAAAAATGGTGCCGATAGGCATTTCAGATATAGGTGCCGATAGGCATTTCAGATATAGTTACCGACTGGCATTTTAAAAATAGGTACCGATAGGCATTTCAGATATAGAAGCCGATAGGTATTTCAAATATAGGCGTCGATAGGCATTTCAGATATAATTGCTGATAGGCATTTCAAATATAGGTGCTGATAGGCATTTCAGATGTAGTTTCCGATAGGCATTTCAAAAATTGATGCCGATAGGCATTTCGGATATTGGTGCCGATAGGCATTTCAGATATAGTTGCCGATTGGTATTTTAAAAATAGGTTCCGATAGGCATTTCAGATATAGAAGCCGATAGGCATTTCAAATATAGGTGCGGATAGGCATTCCAGATATGGTTGCCGATAGGCATTTCAAACATAAGTGCTGTTAATCATTTCAGATGTAGTTTCCGATAGGCATTTCAAAAATAGGTGCCGATAGGCATTTCAGATATAGGTGCCGATAGGCATTTCAGATATAGTTGCCGATTGGCATTTTAAAAATAGGTGCCAAAAGGCATTTTAGATATAGAAGCCGATAGGTATTTCAAATACAGGTGTGGATAGGCATTTCAGATATGGTTGCCGATAGGCATTTCAAATATAGGTGCTGATAGTCATTTCAGATGTTGTTTCTGATAGGCATTTCAAAAATAGGTTCCGATAGGCATTTCAATTATAGGTGCCGATAGGCATTTCAGATATAGTTGCCGATTGGCATTTTAAAAATAGGTGCCGATAGGCATTTCAGATATATAAGCCGATAGGCATTTCAGATATAGGTGCCTATAGGCATATCAGATATAGTTGCCGATAGGGATTTAAAATATAGGTGCCGATAGGCATTTCAAATATAGGTGTCGATCGGCATTTCAGATATAAATGCCGTAGGGCATTTCAGATATAGGTGCCGATAGGCATTTCTGATGTGGTTGCCGATAGGCATTTCAAATATAAATGCTGATAGGCATTTTAGATGTAGTTTTCGATAGGCATTTCAAAAATAGGTGCCGATAGGCATTTGAGATATAGGTGCCGATAGGCACTTCAGATATAGTTGCCAATTGGCATTTTAAAAATAGGTGCCGATAGGCATTTCAGATATATAAGCCGATAGGCATTTCAAATATAGGTGCCGATGAGCATTCCAGATATGGTTGCCGATAGGCATTTCAAATATAGGAGCTGATAGGAATTTGAGATGTAGTTTCCGATAGGCATTTCAAAAATTGGTGTCGATAGGCATTTCAGATATAGAAGCCGATAGGCATTTCAAATATAGGTGCTGATAGGCATTCCAGATATGGTTGCCGATAGGCATTTCAAATATAGGTGCTGATAGGCATTCCGGATGTAGTTTCCGATAGGCATTTCAAAAAATGGTGCCGATAGGCATTTCAGATATAGGTGCCGATAGGCATTTCAGATATAGTTACCGATTGGCATTTTAAAAATAGGTACCGATAGGCATTTCAGATATAGAAGCCGATAGGTATTTCAAATATAGGTGTCGATAGGCATTTCAGATATGGTTGCTGATAGGCATTTCAAATATAGGTGCTGATAGGCATTTCAGATGTAGTTTCCGATAGGCATTTCAAAAATAGGTGCCGATAGGCATTTCAGATATAGGTGCCGATAGGCATTTCAGATATAGTTGCCGATTGGCATTTTAAAAATAGGTGCCGATAGGCATTTCAGATATAGAAGCCGATAGGCATTTCAAATATAGGTGCCGATAGGCATTCCAGATATGGTTGCCGATAGGCATTTCAAATATAGGTGCTGATAGGCATTTCAGATGTAGTTTCCGATAGGCATTTCAAATATAGGTGCTGATAGGCATTTCAGATGTAGTTTTCGATAGGCATTTCAAAAATAGGTGCCGATAGGCATTTCAGATATAGGTGCCGATAGTCATTTCAGATATAGTTGCCAATTGGCATTTAAAAAATAGGTGCCGATAGGCACTTCAGATATAGAAGCCGATAGGCATTTCAAATATAGGTGCCGATAGGCATTGCAGATATAGTTGCCGATAGGCATTTCAAATATAGGTGCTGATAGGCATTTTAGATGTAGTTTCCGATAGGCATTTCAAAAATTGATGCCGATAGGCATTTTGGATATAGGTGCCGATAGGCATTTCAGATATAGTTGCCGATTGGCATTTTAAAAACAGGTGCCGATAGGCATTTCAGATATAGAAGCCGATAGGTATTTCAAATATAGGTGTCGATAGGCATTTCAGATATGGTTGCCGATAGGCATTTTAAATATAGGAGCAGATAGGCATTTCAGATGTAGTTTCCGAAAGGCATTTCAAAAATATATGCCGATAGGCATTTTAGATATAGGTGCCGATAGGCATTTCAGATATAGTTGCCGATTGGTATTTTACTAATAAGTGCCGATAGGCATTTCAGATATAGAAGCCGATAGGTATTTCAAATATAGGTGCCGATAGGCATTCCAGATATGGTTGCCGATAGGCATTTCAAATATAAGTGCTGATAATCATTTCAGATGTAGTTTCCGATAGGCATTTGAAAAATAGGTACCGATAGGCATTTCAGATATAGGTGCCGATAGGCATTTCAGATATAGTTGCCAATTGGCATTTTAAAAATAGGTGTCGATAGGCATTTCAGATATAGAACCCGATAGGCATTTCAAATATAGGTGCTGATAGGCATTCCAGATATGGTTGCCGATAGGCATTTCAAATATAGGTGCTGATAGGCATTTCAGATGGAGTTTCCGATAGGCATATCAAAAGTTGGTGCCGATAGGCATTTCAGATATAGGTGCCGATAGGCATTTCAGATATAGTTGCCGATTAGCTTTTTAAAAATAGGTGCCGATAGGCATTTTAGATATAGAAGCCGATAGGTATTTCAAATACAGGTGTAGATAAACATTTCAGATATGGTTGCCGATAGGCATTTCAAATATAGGTGCTGATAGTCATTTCAGATGTTGTTTCCGATAGGCATTTAAAAAATAGGTTCCGATAGGCATTTAAATTATAGGTGCCGATAGGCATTTCAGATATACATTCCGATTGGCATTTTAAAAATAGGTGCCGATAGGCATTTTAGATGTAGTTTCCGATAGGCATTTCAAAAATAGGTGCCGATAGGCATTTCAGATATAGGTGCCGATAGGCATATCAGATATAGTTGCCGATAGGCATTTAAAATATAGGTGCCAATAGGCATTTCAAATATAGGTGTCGATCGGCATTTCAGATATAAATGCCGTAGGGCATTTCAGATATAGTTGCCGATTGGCATTTTAAAAATAGGTGCCGATAGGCATTTCAGATATTAAGCCGATAGGCATTTCAAATATAGGTGCCGATGAGCATTCCAGATATGGTTGCCGATAGGCATTTCAAATATAGGTGCTGATAGGCATTTCAGATGTAGTTTCCGATAGGCATTTCAAAAATTGGTGTCGATAGGCATTTCAGATATAGAAGCCGATAGGCATTTCAAATATAGGTTCCGAAAGGCATTTCAGATAAGGTTGCCGATAGGCATTTCAAATATAAGTGCTGATAATCATTTCAGATGTAGTTTCCGATAGGCATTTCAAAAATAGGTACCGATAGGCATTTCAGATATAGGTGCCGATAGGCATTTCAGATATAGTTGCCAATTGGCATTTTAAAAATAGGTGTCGATAGGCATTTCAGATATAGGTGCCGATAGGCATTTCAGATATAGTTGCCAATTGGCATTTTAAAAATAGGTGTCGATAGGCATTTCAGATATAGGTGCCGATTGGCATTTCAGATATAGTTGCCGATTGGCATTTTAAAAATAGGTGCCGATAGGCATTTCAGATGTATAAGCCGATAGGCATTTCAGATGTAGTTGCCGATTGGCATTTTAAAAATAGGTGCCAATAGGCATTTTAGATATAGAAGCCGATAGGTATTTCAAATATAGGTGTGGATAGGCATTTCAGATATGGTTGCCGATAGGCATTTCAAATATAGGTGCTGATAGTCATTTCAGATGTAGTTTCCGATAGGCATTTCAAAAATAGGTTCCGATAGGCATTTTAGATATAGGTGCCGATAGGCATTTCAGATATACTTACCGATTGGCATTTTAAAAATAGGTGCCGATAGGCATTTTAGATATAGAAGCCGATAGGTATTTCAAATATAGGTGTGGATAGGCATTTCAGATATGGTTGCCGATAGGCATTTCAAATATAGGTGCTGATAGTCATTTCAGATGTAGTTTGCGATAGGCATTTTAAAAATATGTTCCGATAGGCATTTTAGATATAGGTGCCGATAGGCATTTCAGATATACTTAAAGATTGGCATTTCAAAAATAGGTGCCGATAGGCATTTCAGATATAGGTGCCGATAGGCTTATTAGATATAGTTG
The DNA here is from genome assembly GCA_034508555.1 of Venustoraphidia nigricollis. NCBI lineage: Eukaryota > Metazoa > Arthropoda > Insecta > Raphidioptera > Raphidiidae > Venustoraphidia > Venustoraphidia nigricollis. Next base: position 68,620 of record JAVRKA010000613.1, read on the forward strand.
CCGATAGGCATTTAAAATAAAAGTGCCGATAGGCATTTCAAATATAGGTGTCGATCGGCATTTCAGATATAAATGCCGAAAGGCATTTCAGATATAGGTGCCGATAGGCATTTCTGATGTGGTTGCCGATAGGCATTTCAAATATAGGTGCTGATAGGCATTACAGATGTAGTTTTCGATAGGCATTTCAAAAATAGGTGCCGATAGGCATTTCAGATATAGGTGCCGATAGGCACTTCAGATATAAATGCCGATTGGCATTTTAAAAATAGGTGCCGATAGGCATTTCAGATATAGAAGCCGATAGGCATTTCAAATATAGGCGCCGATAGGCATTCCAGATATGGTTGCCGATAAGCATTTCAAATATAGGTGCTGATAGGCATTTCAGATGTAGTTTCCGATAGGCATTTCAAAAATAGGTGCCGATAGGCATTTCATATATAGGTGCCGATTGGCATTTCAGATATAGTTGCCGATTGGCATTTTAAAAATAGGTGTCGATAGGCATTTCAGATATAGAAGCCGATAGGCATTTCAAATATAGGTGCCGATAGGCATTCCAGATATGGTTGCCGATAGGCATTTCAAATATAGGTGCTGATAGGCATTCCGGATGTAGTTTCCGATAGACATTTCAAAAAATGGTGCCGATAGGCATTTCAGATATAGGTGCCGATAGGCATTTCAGATATAGTTACCGATTGGCATTTTAAAAATAGGTGCCGATAGGCATTTCAGATATAGAAGCCGATAGGCATTTCAAATAAAGGCGCCGATAGGCATGCCAGATATGGTTGCCGATAGGCATTTCAAATATAGGTGCTGATAGGCATTTCAGATGTAGTTTCCGATAGGCATTTCAAAAATAGGTGCCGATAGGCATTTCAGATATAGTTGCCGATTGGCATTTTAAAAATAGGTGCCGATAGGCATTTCAGATATATAAGCCGATAGGCATTTCAAATATAGGTGCCGATGAGCATTCCAGATATGGTTGCCGATAGGCATTTCAAATATAGGTGCTGTTAGGCATTTCAGATGTAGTTTCCGATAGGCATTTCAAAAATTGGTGTCGATAGGCATTTCAGATATAGAAGCCGATTGGCATTTCAAATATAGGTGCCGATAGGCATTCCAGATATGGTTGCCGATAGGCATTTCAAATATAGGTGCTGATAGGCATTCCGGATGTAGTTTCCGATAGGCATTTCAAAAAATGGTGCCGATAGGCATTTCAGATATAGGTGCCGATAGGCATTTCAGATATAGTTACCGATTGGCATTTTAAAAATAGGTACCGATAGGCATTTCAGATATAGAAGCCGATAGGTATTTCAAATATAGGCGTCGATAGGCATTTCAGATATGGTTGCTGATAGGCATTTCAAATATAGGTGCTGATAGGCATTTCAGATGTAGTTTCCGATAGGCATTTCAAAAATTGATGCCGATAGGCATTTCGGATATAGGTGCCGATAGGCATTTCAGATATAGTTGCCGATTGGTATTTTAAAAATAGGTTCCGATAGGCATTTCAGATATAGAAGCCGATAGGCATTTCAAATATAGGTGCCGATAGGCATTCCAGATATGGTTGCCGATAGACATTTCAAACATAAGTGCTGTTAATCATTTCAGATGTAGTTTCCGATAGGCATTTCAAAAATAGGTGCCGATAGGCATTTCAGATATAAGTGCCGATAGGCATTTCAGATATAGTTGCCGATTAGGATTTTAAAAATAGGTGCCGATAGGCATTTTAGATATAGAAGCCGATAGGTATTTCAAATACAGGTGTGGATAGGCATTTCAGATATGGTTGCCGATAGGCATTTCAAATATAGGTGCTGATAGTCATTTCAGATGTTGTTTCAGATAGGCATTTCAAAAATAGGTTCCGATAGGCATTTCAATTATAGGTGCCGATAGGCATTTCAGATATAGTTGCCGATTGGCATTTTAAAAATAGGTGCCGATAGGCATTTCAGATATATAAGCCGATAGGCATTTCAGATATAGGTGCCTATAGGCATATCAGATATAGTTGCCGATAGGGATTTAAAATATAGGTGCCGATAGGCATTTCAAATATAGGTGTCGATCGGCATTTCAGATATAAATGCCGTAGGGCATTTCAGATATAGGTGCCGATAGGCATTTCTGATGTGGTTGCCGATAGGCATTTCAAATATAAATGCTGATAGGCATTTCAGATGTAGTTTTCGATAGGCATTTCAAAAATAGGTGCCGATAGGCATTTGAGATATAGGTGCCGATAGGCACTTCAGATATAGTTGCCGATTGGCATTTTAAAAATAGGTGCCGATAGGCATTTCAGATATATAAGCCGATAGGCATTTCAAATATAGGTGCCGATGAGCATTCCAGATATGGTTGCCGATAGGCATTTCAAATATAGGAGCTGATAGGCATTTGAGATGTAGTTTCCGATAGGCATTTCAAAAATTGGTGTCGATAGGCATTTTAGATATAGAAGCCGATAGGCATTTCAAATATAGGTGCTGATAAGCACTCCTGATATGGTTGCCGATAGGCATTTCAAATATAGGTGCTGATAGGCATTCCGGATGTAGTTTCCGATAGGCATTTCAAAAAATGGTGCCGATAGGCATTTCAGATATAGGTGCCGATAGGCATTTCAGATATAGTTACCGATTGGCATTTTAAAAATAGGTACCGATAGGCATTTCAGATATAGAAGCCGATAGGTATTTCAAATATAGGTGTCGATAGGCATTTCAGATATGGTTGCTGATAGGCATTTCAAATATAGGTGCTGATAGGCATTTCAGATGTAGTTTCCGATAGGCATTTCAAAAATAGGTGCCGATAGGCATTTCAGATATAGGTGCCGATAGGCATTTCAGATATAGTTGCCGATTGGCATTTTAAAAATAGATGCCGATAGGCATTTCAGATATAGAAGCCGATAGGCATTTCAAATATAGGTGCCGATAGGCATTCCAGATATGGTTGCCGATAGGCATTTCAAATATAGGTGCTGATAGGCATTTCAGATGTAGTTTCCGATAGGCATTTCAAATATAGGTGCTGATAGGCATTTCAGATGTAGTTTTCGATAGGCATTTCAAAAATAGGTGCCGATAGGCATTTCAGATATAGGTGCCGATAGTCATTTCAGATATAGTTGCCAATTGGCATTTAAAAAATAGGTGCCGATAGGCACTTCAGTTATAGAAACCGATAGGCATTTCAAATATAGGTGCCGATAGGCATTGCAGATATAGTTGCCGATAGGCATTTCAAATATAGGTGCTGATAGGCATTTTAGATGTAGTTTCCGATAGGCATTTCAAAAATTGATGCCGATAGGCATTTCGGATATAGGTGCCGATAGGCATTTCAGATATAGTTGCCGATTGGCATTTTAAAAACAGGTGCCGATAGGCATTTCAGATATAGAAGCCGATAGGTATTTCAAATATAGGTGTCGATAGGCATTTCAGATATGGTTGCCGATAGGCATTTTAAATATAGGAGCAGATAGGCATTTCAGATGTAGTTTCCGAAAGGCATTTCAAAAATATATGCCGATAGGCATTTTAGATATAGGTGCCGATAGGCATTTCAGATATAGTTGCCGATTGGTATTTTACTAATAAGTGCCGATAGGCATTTCAGATATAGAAGCCGATAGGCATTTCAAATATAGGTGCCGATAGGCATTCCAGATATGTTTGCCGATAGGCATTTCAAATATAAGTGCTGATAATCATTTCAGATGTAGTTTCCGATAGGCATTTGAAAAATAGGTACCGATAGGCATTTCAGATATAGGTGCCGATAGGCATTTCAGATATAGTTGCCAATTGGCATTTTAAAAATAGGTGTCGATAGGCATTTCAGATATAGAACCCGATAGGCATTTCAAATATAGGTGCTGATAGGCATTCCAGATATGGTTGCCGATAGGCATTTCAAAAATAGGTGCTGATAGGCATTTCAGATGGAGTTTCCGATAGGCATATCACAAGTTGGTGCCGATAGGCATTTCAGATATAGGTGCCGATAGGCATTTTAGATATAGTTGCCGATTAGCTTTTTAAAAATAGGTGCCGATAGGCATTTTAGATATAGAAGCCGATAGGTATTTCAAATACAGGTGTAGATAGGCATTTCAGATATGGTTGCCGATAGGCATTTCAAATATAGGTGCTGATAGTCATTTCAGATGTTGTTTCCGATAGGCATTTAAAAAATAGGTTCCGATAGGCATTTAAATTATAGGTGCCGATAGGCATTTCAGATATACATTCCGATTGGCATTTTAAAAATAGGTGCCGATAGGCATTTTAGATGTAGTTTCCGATAGGCATTTCAAAAATAGGTGCCGATAGGCATTTCAGATATAGGTGCTGATAGGCATATCAGAAATAGTTGCCGATAGGTATTTTAAATATAGGTGCCGATAGGCATTTCAAATATAGGTGTCGATCGGCATTTCAGATATAAATGCCGTAGGGCATTTCAGATATAGAGGCCGATAGGCATTTCTGATGTGGTTGCCGATAGGCATTTCAAATATAAATGCTGATAGGCATTTCAGATGTAGTTTTCGATAGGCATTTCAAAAATAGGTGCCGATAGGCATTTGAGATATAGGTGCAGATAGGCACTTCAGATATAGTTGCCGATTGGCATTTTAAAAATAGGTGCCGATAGGCATTTTAGATATAGAAGCCGATAGGCATTTCAAATATAGGCGCCGATAGGCATTCCAGATATGGTTGCCGATAGGCATTTCAAATATAGGTGCTGATAGGCATTTCAGATGTAGTTTCCGATAGGCATTTCAAAAATAGGTGCCGATAGGCATTTCAGATATAGGTGCCGATTGGCATTTCAGATATAGTTGCCGATTGGCATTTTAAAAATAGGTGCTGATAGGCATTTCAGATATAGACGCCGATAGGGATTTCAAATATAGGTGTCGATAGCTATTTTAGATATGGTTGCCGATAAGCATTTCAAATAAAGGTGCTGATAGGCATTTCAGATGTAGTTTCCGATAGGCATTTCAAAAATAGGTGCCGATAGGCATTTCATATATAGGTGCCGATAGGCATTTCAGAAATAATTGCCGATTGGCATTTTAAAAATAGGTGTCGATAGGCATTTTAGATATAGAAGCCGATAGGCATTTCAAATATAGGTGCTGATAGGTATTCCAGATATGGTTGCCGATAGGCATTTCAAATATAGGTGCCGATAGGCATTCCAGATATGGTTGCCGATAGGCATTTAAATATAGGTGCTGATAGGCATTTCAGATGGAGTTTCCGATAGGCATTTCAAAAATAGGTGCCGATAGGCATTTTAGATATAGGTGCCGATAGGCATTTCAGATATAGTTGCCGATTGGTTTTTTAAAAATAGGTGCCGATAGGCATTTCAGATATAGAAGCCCATAGGCATTTCAAATATAGGTGCCGATAGGCATTCCAGATATGGTTGCCGATAGGCATTTCAAATATAAGTGCTGATAATCATTTCAGATGTAGTTTCCGATAGGCATTTCAAAAATAGGTACCGATAGGCATTTCAGTTATAGGTGCCGATAGGCATTTCAGATGTAGTTGCCGATTGGCATTTTAAAAATAGGTGCCAATAGGCATTTTAGATATAGAAGCCGATAGGTATTTCAAATATAGGTGTGGATAGGCATTTCAGATATGGTTGCCGATAGGCATTTCAAATATAGGTGCTGATAGTCATTTCAGATGTAGTTTCCGATAGGCATTTCAAAAATAGGTTCCGATAGGCATTTTAGATATAGAAGCCGATAGGTATTTCAAATATAGGTGTGGATAGGCATTTCAGATATGGTTGCCGATAGGCATTTCAAATATAGGTGCTGATAGTCATTTCAGATGTAGTTTGCGATAGGCATTTCAAAAATATGTTCCAATAGGCATTTTAGATATAGGTGCCGATAGGCATTTCAGATATACTTAAAGATTGGCATTTCTAAAATAGGTGCCGATAGGCATTTCAGATATAGGTGCCGATAGGCTTATTAGATATAGTTGCCGATAGGCATTTAAAATAAAAGTGCCGATAGGCATTTCAAATATAGGTGTCGATCGGCATTTCAGATATAAATGCCGAAAGGCATTTCTGATGTGGTTGCCGATAGGAATTTCAAATATAGGTGCTGATAGGCATTACAGATGTAGTTTTCGATAGGCATTTCAAAAATAGGTGCCGATAGGCATTTCAGATATAGGTGCCGATAGGCACTTCAGATATAAATGCCGATTGGCATTTTAAAAATAGGTGCCGATAGGCATTTCAGATATAGAAGCCGATAGGCATTTCAAATATAGGCGCCGATAGGCATTCCAGATATGGTTGCCGATAAGCATTTCAAATATAGGTGCTGATAGGCATTTCAGATGTAGTTTCCGATAGGCATTTCAAAAATAGGTGCCGATAGGCATTTCATATATAGGTGCCGATTGGCATTTCAGATATAGTTGCCGATTGGCATTTTAAAAATAGGTGTCGATAGGCATTTCAGATATAGAAGCCGATAGGCATTTCAAATATAGGTGCCGATAGGCATTCCAGATATGGTTGCCGATAGGCATTTCAAATATAGGTGCTGATAGGCATTCCGGATGTAGTTTCCGATAGACATTTCAAAAAATGGTGCCGATAGGCATTTCAGATATAGGTGCCGATAGGCATTTCAGATATAGTTACCGATTGGCATTTTAAAAATAGGTGCCGATAGGCATTTCAGATATAGAAGCCGATAGGCATTTCAAATAAAGGCGCCGATAGGCATGCCAGATATGGGTGCCGATAGGCATTTCAAATATAGGTGCTGATAGGCATTTCAGATGTAGTTTTTCGATAGGCATTTCAAAAATAGGTGCCGATAGGCATTTCAGATATAGGTGCCGATAGGCATTTCAGATATAGTTGCCGATTGGCATTTTAAAAATAGGGGCCGATAGGCATTTCAGATATAGAAGCCGATAGGCATTTCAAATATAGGTGCCGATAGGCATTCCAGATATGGTTGCCGATAGGCATTTCAAATATAGGTGCTGATAAGCATTTGAGATGTAGTTTCCGATAGGCATTTCAAAAATAGGTGCCGATAGGCATTTTAGATAAAGGTGCCGATATGCATTTCAGATATAGTTGCCAAATGGCATTTTAAAAATAGGTGCCGATAGGCATTTCAGATATATAAGCCGATAGGCATTTTAAATATAGGTGCCGATGAGCATTCCAGATATGGTTGCCGATAGGCATTTCAAATATAGGTGCTGATAGGCATTTCAGATGTAGTTTCCGATAGGCATTTCAAAAATTGGTGCCGATAGGCATTTTAGATATAGGTGCCGATAGGCATTTCAGATATAGTTGCCGATTGGCATTTTAAAAATAGGTGCCGATAGGCATTTCAGATATATAAGCCGATAGGCATTTCAAATATAGGTGCCGATGAGCATTCCAGATATGGTTGCCGATAGGCATTTCAAATATAGGTGCTGTTAGGCATTTCAAATGTAGTTTCCGATAGGCATTTCAAAAATTCGTGTCGATAGGCATTTCAGATATAGAAGCCGATAAGCATTTCAAATATAGGTGCCGATAGGCATTCCAGATATGGTTGCCGATAGGCATTTCAAATATAGGTGCTGATAGGCATTCCGGATGTAGTTTCCGATAGGCATTTCAAAAAATGGTGCCGATAGGCATTTCAGATATAGGTGCCGATAGGCATTTCAGATATAGTTACCGATTGGCATTTTAAAAATAGGTACCGATAGGCATTTCAGATATAGAAGCCGATAGGTATTTCAAATATAGGCGTCGATAGGCATTTCAGATATAATTGCTGATAAGCATTTCAAATATAGGTGCTGATAGGCATTTCAGATGTAGTTTCCGATAGGCATTTCAAAAATTGATGCCGATAGGCATTTCGGATATAGGTGCCGATAGGCATTTCAGATATAGTTGCCGATTGGTATTTTAAAAATAGGTTCCGATAGGCATTTCAGATATAGAAGCCGATAGGCATTTCAAATATAGGTGCTGATAGGCATTCCAGATATGGTTGCCGATAGGCATTTCAAACATAAGTGCTGTTAATCATTTCAGATGTAGTTTCCGATAGGCATTTCAAAAATAGGTGCCGATAGGCATTTCAGATATAGGTGCCGATAGGCATTTCAGATATAGTTGCCAATTGGCATTTTAAAAATAGGTGCCGATAGGCATTTTAGATATAGAAGCCGATAGGTATTTCAAATACAGGTGTGGATAGGCATTTCAGATATGGTTGCCGATAGGCATTTCAAATATAGGTGCTGATAGTCATTTCAGATGTTGTTTCTGATAGGCATTTCAAAAATAGGTTCCGATAGGCATTTCAATTATAGGTGCCGATAGGCATTTCAGATATAGTTGCCGATTGGCATTTTAAAAATAGGTGCCGATAGGCATTTCAGATATATAAGCCGATAGGCATTTCAGATATAGGTGCCTATAGGCATATCAGATATAGTTGCCGATAGGGATTTAAAATATAGGTGCCGATAGGCATTTCAAATATAGGTGTCGATCGGCATTTCAGATATAAATGCCGTAGGGCATTTCAGATATAGGTGCCGATAGGCATTTCTGATGTGGTTGCCGATAGGCATTTCAAATATAAATGCTGATAGGCATTTCAGATGTAGTTTTCGATAGGCATTTCAAAAATAGGTGCCGATAGGCATTTGAGATATAGGTGCCGATAGGCACTTCAGATATAGTTGCCGATTTGCATTTTAAAAATAGGTGCCGATAGGCATTTCAGATATATAAGCCGATAGGCATTTCAAATATAGGTGCCGATGAGCATTCCAGATATGTTTGCCGATAGGCATTTCAAATATAGGAGCTGATAGGCATTTGAGATGTAGTTTCCGATAGGCATTTCAAAAATTGGTGTCGATAGGCATTTCAGATATAGAAGCCGATAGGCATTTCAAATATAGGTGCTGATAGGCATTCCAGATATGGTTGCCGATAGGCATTTTAAATATAGGTGCTGATAGGCATTCCGGATGTAGTTTCCGATAGGCATTTCA
>JAVRKA010000614.1:0-77756 GCA_034508555.1 Venustoraphidia nigricollis
ATATCTGAAATGCCTATCGACACCTATATCTGAAATGCCTATCGACACCTATATCTGAAATGCCTATCGACACCTATATCTGAAATGCCTATCGACACCTATATCTGAAATGCCTATCGACACCTATTTTTGAAATGCCTATCGGAAACTACATCTGAAATGCCTATCAGCACCTATATTTGAAATGCCTATCGGCAACCATATCTGGAATGCCTATCGGCACCTATATTTGAAATGCCTATCGGCTTCTATATCTGAAATGCCTATCGGCACCTATTTTTAAAATGCCAATCGGCAACTATATCTGAAATGCCTATCGACACCTATATCTGAAATGCCTATCGACACCTATATCTGAAATGCCTATCGACACCTATATCTGAAATGCCTATCGACACCTATATCTGAAATACCTATCGACACCTATATCTGAAATGCCTATCGACACCTATATCTGAAATGCCTATCGACACCTATTTTTGAAATGCCTATCGGAAACTACATCTGAAATGCCTATCAGCACCTATATTTGAAATGCCTATCGGCAACCATAATTGGAATGCCTATCGGCACCTATATTTGAAATGCCTATCGGCTTCTATATCTGAAATGCCTATCGGCATCTATTTTTAAAATGCCAATCGGCAACTATATCTGAAATGCCTATCGGCACCTATATCTGAAATGCCTATCGACACCTATAACTGAAATGCCTATCGACACCTATATCTGAAATGCCTATCGACACCTATATCTGAAATGCCTATCGACACCTATATCTGAAATGCCTATCGACACCTATATCTGAAATGCCTATCGACACCTATATCTGAAATGCCTATCGACACCTATATCTGAAATGCCTATCGACACCTATATCTGAAATGCCTATCGACACCTATTTTTGAAATGCCTATCGGAAACTACATCTGAAATGCCTATCAGCACCTATATTTGAAATGCCTATCGGCAACCATATCTGGAATGCCTATCGGCACCTATATTTAAAATGCCTATCGGCTTCTATATCTGAAATGCCTATCGGCACCTATTTTTAAAATGCCAATCGGCAACTATATCTGAAATGCCTATCGGCACCTATATCTGAAATGCCTATCAACACCTATATCTGAAATGCCTAAAGACACCTATATCTGAAATGCCTATCGACACCTATATCTGAAATGCCTATCGACACCTATATATGAAATGCCTATCGACACCTATATCTGAAATGCCTATCGACACCTATATCTGAAATGCCTATCGACACCTATATCTGAAATGCCTATCGACACCTATTTTTGAAATGCCTATCGGAAACTACATCTGAAATGCCTATCAGCACCTATATTTGAAATGCCTATCGGCAACCATATCTGGAATGCCTATCGGCACCTATATTTGAAATGCCTATCGGCTTCTATATCTGAAATGCCTATCGGCACCTATTTTTAAAATGCTAATCGGCAACTATATCTGAAATGCCTATCGGCACCTATATCTGAAATGCCTATCGACACCTATATCTGAAATGCCTATCGACACCTATATCTGAAATGCCTATCGACACCTATATCTGAAATGCCTATCGACACCTATTTTTGAAATGCCTATCGGAAACTACATCTGAAATGCCTATCAGCACTTATATTTGAAATGCCTATCGGCAACCATATCTGGAATGCCTATCGGCACCTATATTTGAAATGCCTATCGGCTTCTATATCTGAAATGCCTATCGGCACCTATTTTTAAAATGCCAATCGGCAACTATATCTGAAATGCCTATCGGCACCTATATCTGAAATGCCTATCGACACCTATATCTGAAATGCCTATCGACACCTATATCTGAAATGCCTATCGACACCTATATCTGAAATGCCTATCGGCACCTATATCTGAAATGCCTATCGACACCTATATCTGAAATGCCTATCGACACCTATATCTGAAATGCCTATCGACACCTATATCTGAAATGCCTATCGACACCTATTTTTGAAATGCCTATCGGAAACTACATCTGAAATGCCTATCAGCACCTATATTTGAAATGCCTATCGGCAACCATATCTGGAATGCCTATCGGCACCTATATTTGAAATGCCTATCGGCTTCTATATCTGAAATGCCTATCGGCACCTATTTTTAAAATGCCAATCGGCAACTATATCTGAAATGCCTATCGGCACCTATATCTGAAATGGCTATCGACACCTATATCTGAAATGCCTATCGACACTTATATCTGAAATGCCTATCGACACCTATATCTGAAATGCCTATCGACACCTATATCTGAAATGCCTATCGACACCTATTTTTGAAATGCCTATCGGAAACTACATCTGAAATGCCTATCAGCACCTATATTTGAAATGCCTATCGGCAACCATATCTGGAATGCCTATCGGCACCTATATTTGAAATGCCTATCGGCTTCTATATCTGAAATGCCTGTCGGCACCCATTTTTAAAATGCCAATCGGCAACTATATCTGAAATGCCTATCGGCACCTATATCTGAAATGCCTATCGACACCTATATCTGAAATGCCTATCGACACCTATATCTGAAATGCCTATAGATACCTATATCTGAAATGCCTATCGACACCTATATCTGAAATGCCTATCGACACCTATTTTTGAAATGCCTATCGGAAACTACATCTGAAATGCCTATCAGCACCTATATTTGAAATGCCTAACGGCAACCATATCTGGAATGCCTATCGGCACCTATATTTGAAATGCCTATCGGCTTCTATATCTGAAATGCCTATCGGCACCTATTTTTAAAATTCCAATCGGCAACTATATCTGAAATGCCTATCGGCACCTATATCTGAAATGCCTATCGACACCTATATCTGAAATGCCTAAAGACACCTATATCTGAAATGCCTATCGACACCTATATCTGAAATGCCTATCGACACCTATATCTGAAATGCCTATCGACACCTATATCTGAAATGCCTATCGACACCTATATCTGAAATGCCTATCGACACCTATATCTGAAATGCCTATCGACACCTATTTTTGAAATGCCTATCGGAAACTACATCTGAAATGCCTATCAGCACCTATATTTGAAATGCCTATCGGCAACCATATCTGGAATGCCTATCGGCACCTATATTTGAAATGCCTATCGGCTTCTATATCTGAAATGCCTATCGGCACCTATTTTTAAAATGCCAATCGGCAACTATATCTGAAATGCCTATCGGCACCTATATCTGAAATGGCTATCGACACCTATATCTGAAATGCCTATCGACACCTATATCTGAAATGCCTATCGACACCTATATCTGAAATGCCTATCGACACCTATATCTGAAATGCCTATCGACACCTATTTTTGAAATGCCTATCGGAAACTACATCTGAAATGCCTATCAGCACCTATATTTGAAATGCCTATCGGCAACCATATCTGGAATGCCTATCGGCTTCTATATCTGAAATGCCTATCGGCACCTATTTTTAAAATGCCAATCGGCAACTATATCTGAAATGCCTATCGGCACCTATATCTGAAATGCCTATTAACACCTATATCTGAAATGCCTATCGACACCTATATCTGAAATGCCTATCGACACCTATATCTGAAATGCCTATCGACACCTATTTTTGAAATGCCTATCGGAAACTACATCTGAAATGCCTATCAGCACTTATATTTGAAATGCCTATCGGCAACCATATCTGGAATGCCTATCGGCACCTATATTTGAAATGCCTATCGGCTTCTATATCTGAAATGCCTATCGGCACCTATTTTTAAAATGCCAATCGGCAACTATATCTGAAATGCCTATCGGCACCTATATCTGAAATGCCTATCGACACCTATATCTGAAATGCCTATCGACACCTATATCTGAAATGCCTATCGACACCTATATCTGAAATGCCTATCGGCACCTATATCTGAAATGCCTATCGACACCTATATCTGAAATGCCTATCGACACCTATATCTGAAATGCCTATCGACACCTATATCTGAAATGCCTATCGACACCTATTTTTGAAATGCCTATCGGAAACTACATCTGAAATGCCTATCAGCACCTATATTTGAAATGCCTATCGGCAACCATATCTGGAATGCCTATCGGCACCTATATTTGAAATGCCTATCGGCTTCTATATCTGAAATGCCTATCGGCACCTATTTTTAAAATGCCAATCGGCAACTATATCTGAAATGCCTATCGGCACCTATATCTGAAATGGCTATCGACACCTATATCTGAAATGCCTATCGACACCTATATCTGAAATGCCTATCGACACCTATATCTGAAATGCCTATCGACACCTATATCTGAAATGCCTATCGACACCTATTTTTGAAATGCCTTTCGGAAACTACATCTGAAATGCCTATCAGCACCTATATTTGAAATGCCTATCGGCAACCATATCTGGAATGCCTATCGGCACCTATATTTGAAATGCCTATCGGCTTCTATATCTGAAATGCCTGTCGGCACCCATTTTTAAAATGCCAATCGGCAACTATATCTGAAATGCCTATCGGCACCTATATCTGAAATGCCTATCGACACCTATATCTGAAATGCCTATCGACACCTATATCTGAAATGCCTATCGACACCTATATCTGAAATGCCTATCGACACCTATATCTGAAATGCCTATCGACACCTATATCTGAAATGCCTATCGACACCTATATCTGAAATGCCTATAGATACCTATATCTGAAATGCCTATCGACACCTATATCTGAAATGCCTATCGACACCTATTTTTGAAATGCCTATCGGAAACTACATCTGAAATGCCTATCAGCACCTATATTTGAAATGCCTATCGGCAACCATATCTGGAATGCCTATCGGCACCTATATTTGAAATGCCTATCGGCTTCTATATCTGAAATGCCTATCGGCACCTATTTTAAAATGCCAATCGGCACCTATATCTGAAATGCCTATCGACACCTATATCTGAAATGCCTAAAGACACCTATATCTGAAATGCCTATCGACACCTATATCTGAAATGCCTATCGACACCTATATCTGAAATGCCTATCGACACCTATATCTGAAATGCCTATCGACACCTATATCTGAAATGCCTATCGACACCTATATCTGAAATGCCTATCGACACCTATTTTTGAAATGCCTATCGGAAACTACATCTGAAATGCCTATCAGCACCTATATTTGAAATGCCTATCGGCAACCATATCTGGAATGCCTATCGGCACCTATATTTGAAATGCCTATCGGCTTCTATATCTGAAATGCCTATCGGCACCTATTTTTAAAATGCCAATCGGCAACTATATCTGAAATGCCTATCGGCACCTATATCTGAAATGGCTATCGACACCTATATCTGAAATGCCTATCGACACCTATATCTGAAATGCCTATCGACACCTATATCTGAAATGCCTATCGACACCTATATCTGAAATGCCTATCGACACCTATTTTTGAAATGCCTATCGGAAACTACATCTGAAATGCCTATCAGCACCTATATTTGAAATGCCTATCGGCAACCATATCTGGAATGCCTATCGGCACCTATATTTGAAATGCCTATCGGCTTCTATATCTGAAATGCCTGTCGGCACCCATTTTTAAAATGCCAATCGGCAGCTATATCTGAAATGCCTATCGGCACCTATATCTGAAATGCCTATCGACACCTATATCTGAAATGCCTATCGACACCTATATCTGAAATGCCTATCGACACCTATATCTGAAATGCCTATCGACACCTATATCTGAAATGCCTATCGACACCTATATCTGAAATGCCTATCGACACCTATATCTGAAATGCCTATCGATACCTATATCTGAAATGCCTATCGACACCTATATCTGAAATGCCTATCGACACCTATTTTTGAAATGCCTATCGGAAACTACATCTGAAATGCCTATCAGCACCTATATTTGAAATGCCTATCGGCAACCATATCTGGAATGCCTATCGGCACCTATATTTGAAATGCCTATCGGCTTCTATATCTGAAATGCCTATCGGCACCTATTTTTAAAATGCCAATCGGCAACTATATCTGAAATGCCTATCGGCTCCTATATCTGAAATGCCTATCGACACCTATATCTGAAATGCCTAAAGACACCTATATCTGAAATGCCTATCGACACCTATATCTGAAATGCCTTTCGACACCTATATATGAAATGCCTATCGACACCTATATCTGAAATGCCTATCGACACCTATATCTGAAATGCCTATCGACACCTATATCTGAAATGCCTATCGACACCTATTTTTGAAATGCCTATCGGAAACTACATCTGAAATGCCTATCAGCACCTATATTTGAAATGCCTATCGGCAACCATATCTGGAATGCCTATCGGCACCTATATTTGAAATGCCTATCGGCTTCTATATCTGAAATGCCTATCGGCACCTATTTTTAAAATGCCAATCGGCAACTCTATCTGAAATGCCTATCGGCACCTATATCTGAAATGCCTATCGACACCTATATCTGAAATGCCTATCGACACCTATATCTGAAATGCCTATCGACACCTATATCTGAAATGCCTATCGACACCTATTTTTGAAATGCCTATCGGAAACTACATCTGAAATGCCTATCAGCACTTATATTTGAAATGCCTATCGGCAACCATATCTGGAATGCCTATCGGCACCTATATTTGAAATGCCTATCGGCTTCTATATCTGAAATGCCTATCGGCACCTATTTTTAAAATGCCAATCGGCAACTATATCTGAAATGCCTATCGGCACCTATATCTGAAATGCCTATCGACACCTATATCTGAAATGCCTATCGACACCTATATCTTAAATGCCTATCGACACCTATATCTGAAATGCCTATCGGCACCTATATCTGAAATGCCTATCGACACCTATATCTGAAATGCCTATCGACACCTATATCTGAAATGCCTATCGACACCTATATCTGAAATGCCTATCGACACCTATTTTTGAAATGCCTATCGGAAACTACATCTGAAATGCCTATCAGCACCTATATTTGAAATGCCTATCGGCAACCATATCTGGAATGCCTATCGGCACCTATATTTGAAATGCCTATCGGCTTCTATATCTGAAATGCCTATCGGCACCTATTTTTAAAATGCCAATCGGCAACTATATCTGAAATGCCTATCGGCACCTATATCTGAAATGGCTATCGACACCTATATCTGAAATGCCTATCGACACCTATATCTGAAATGCCTATCGACACCTATATCTGAAATGCCTATCGACACCTATATCTGAAATGCCTATCGACACCTATTTTTGAAATGCCTATCGGAAACTACATCTGAAATGCCTATCAGCACCTATATTTGAAATGCCTATCGGCAACCATATCTGGAATGCCTATCGGCACCTATATTTGAAATGCCTATCGGCTTCTATATCTGAAATGCCTGTCGGCACCCATTTTTAAAATGCCAATCGGCAACTATATCTGAAATGCCTATCGGCACCTATATCTGAAATGCCTATCGACACCTATATCTGAAATGCCTATCGACACCTATATCTGAAATGCCTATCGACACCTATATCTGAAATGCCTATCGACACCTATATCTGAAATGCCTATCGACACCTATATCTGAAATGCCTATCGACACCTATATCTGAAATGCCTATCGATACCTATATCTGAAATGCCTATCGACACCTATATCTGAAATGCCTATCGACACCTATTTTTGAAATGCCTATCGGAAACTACATCTGAAATGCCTATCAGCACCTATATTTGAAATGCCTATCGGCAACCATATCTGGAATGCCTATCGGCACCTATATTTGAAATGCCTATCGGCTTCTATATCTGAAATGCCTATCGGCACCTATTTTTAAAATGCCAATCGGCAACTATATCTGAAATGCCTATCGGCACCTATATCTGAAATGCCTATCGACACCTATATCTGAAATGCCTATCGACACCTATATCTAAAATGCCTATCGACACCTATATCTGAAATGCCTATCGACACCTATATCTGAAATGCCTATCGACACCTATATCTGAAATGCCTATCGACACCTATATCTGAAATGCCTATCGACACCTATATCTGAAATGCCTATCGACACCTATTTTTGAAATGCCTATCGGAAACTACATCTGAAATGCCTATCAGCACCTATATTTGAAATGCCTATCGGCAACCACATCTGAAATGCCTATCGACACCTATATCTGAAATGCCTATCGACACCTATATCTGAAATGCCTATCGACACCTATATCTGAAATGCCTATCGACACCTATATCTGAAATGCCTATCGACACCTATATCTGAAATGCCTATCGACACCTATATCTGAAGTGCCTATCGACACCTATTTTTGAAATGCCTATCGGAAACTACATCTGAAATGCCTATCAGCACCTATATTTGAAATGCCTATCGGCAACCATATCTGGAATGCCTATCGGCACCTATATTTGAAATGCCTATCGGCTTCTATATCTGAAATGCCTATCGGCACCTATTTTTAAAATGCCAATCGGCAACTATATCTTAAATGCCTATCGGCACCTATATCTGAAATGCCTATCGACACCTATATCTGAAATGCCTATCGACACCTATATCTGAAATGCCTATCGACACCTATATCTGAAATGCCTATCGACACCTATATCTGAAATGCCTATCGACACCTATATCTGAAATGCCTATCGACACCTATATCTGAAATGCCTATCGACACCTATATCTGAAATGCCTATCGACACCTATATCTGAAATGCCTATCGACACCTATATCTGAAATGCCTATCGACACCTATTTTTGAAATGCCTATCGGAAACTACATCTGAAATGCCTATCAGCACCTATATTTGAAATGCCTATCGGCAACCATATCTGGAATGCCTATCGGCACCTATATTTGAAATGCCTATCGGCTTCTATATCTGAAATGCCTATCGGCACCTATTTTTAAAATGCCAATCGGCAACTATATCTGAAATGCCTATCGACACCTATATCTGAAATGCCTATCGACACCTATATCTGAAATGCCTATCGACACCTATATCTGAAATGCCTATCGACACCTATTTTTGAAATGCCTATCGGAAACTACATCTGAAATGCCTATCAGCACTTATATTTGAAATGCCTATCGGCAACCATATCTGGAATGCCTATCGGCACCTATATTTGAAATGCCTATCGGCTTCTATATCTGAAATGCCTATCGGCACCTATTTTTAAAATGCCAATCGGCAACTATATCTGAAATGCCTATCGGCACCTATATCTGAAATGCCTATCGACACCTATATCTGAAATGCCTATCGACACCTATATCTGAAATGCCTATCGACACCTATATCTGAAATGCCTATCGGCACCTATATCTGAAATGCCTATCGACACCTGTATCTGAAATGCCTATCGACACCTATATCTGAAATGCCTATCGACACCTATATCTGAAATGCCTATCGACACCTATTTTTGAAATGCCTATCGGAAACTACATCTGAAATGCCTATCAGCACCTATATTTGAAATGCCTATCGGCAACCATATCTGGAATGCCTATCGGCACCTATATTTGAAATGCCTATCGGCTTCTATATCTGAAATGCCTATCGGCACCTATTTTTAAAATGCCAATCGGCAACTATATCTGAAATGCCTATCGGCACCTATATCTGAAATGCCTATCGACACCTATATCTGAAATGCCTATCGACACCTACATCTGAAATGCCTATCGACACCTATATCTGAAATGCCTATCGGCACCTATATCTGAAATGCCTATCGACACCTATATCTGAAATGCCTATCGACACCTATATCTGAAATGCCTATCGACACCTATATCTGAAATGCCTATCGACACCTATATCTGAAATGCCTATCGACACCTATATCTGAAATGCCTATCGACACCTATATCTGAAATGCCTATCGACACCTATTTTTGAAATGCCTATCGGAAACTACATCTGAAATGCCTATCAGCACCTATATTTGAAATGCCTATCGGCAACCATATCTGGAATGCCTATCGGCACCTATATTTGAAATGCCTATCGGCTTCTATATCTGAAATGCCTATCGGCACCTATTTTTAAAATGCCAATCGGCAACTATATCTGAAATGCCTATCGGCACCTATATCTGAAATGCCTATCGACACCTATATCTGAAATGCCTATCGACACCTATATCTGAAATGCCAATCGGCAACTATATCTGAAATGCCTATCGGCACCTATATCTGAAATGCCTATCGACACCTATATCTGAAATGCCTAAAGACACCTATACCTGAAATGCCTATCGACACCTATATCTGAAATGCCTATCGACACCTATATCTGAAATGCCTATCGACACCTATATCTGAAATGCCTATCGACACCTATATCTGAAATGCCTATCGACACCTATATCTGAAATGCCTATCGACACCTATTTTTGAAATGCCTATCGGAAACTACATCTGAAATGCCTATCAGCACCTATATTTGAAATGCCTATCGGCAACCATATCTGGAATGCCTATCGGCATCTATATTTGAAATGCCTATCGGCTTCTATATCTGAAATGCCTATCGGCACCTATTTTTAAAATGCCAATCGGCAACTATATCTGAAATGCCTATCGGCACCTATATCTGATATGCCTATCGACACCTATATCTGAAATGCCTATCGACACCTATATCTGAAATGCCTATCGACACCTATATCTGAAATGCCTATCGACACCTATATCTGAAATGCCTATCGACACCTATATCTGAAATGCCTATCGACACCTATATCTGAAATGCCTATCGACACCTATATCTGAAATGCCTATCGACACCTATTTTTGAAATGCCTATGGGAAACTACATCTGAAATGCCTATCAGCACCTATATTTGAAATGCCTATCGGCAACCATATCTGGAATGCCTATCGGCACCTATATTTGAAATGCCTATCGGCTTCTATATCTGAAATGCCTATCGGCACCTATTTTTAAAATGACAATCGGCAACTATATCTGAAATGCCTATCGGCACCTATATCTGAAATGCCTATCGACACCTATATCTGAAATGCCTATTGACACCTATATCTGAAATGCCTATCGACACCTATATCTGAAATCCCTATCGACACCTATATCTGAAATGCCTATCGACACCTATATCTGAAATGCCTATCGACACCTATATCTGAAATGCCTATCGACACCTATATCTGAAATGCCTATCGACATCTATATCTGAAATGCCTATCGACACCTATTTTTGAAATGCCTATCGGAAACTACATCTGAAATGCCTATCAGCACCTATATTTGAAATGCCTATCGGCAACCATATCTGGAATGCCTATCGGCACCTATATTTGAAATGCCTATCGGCTTCTATATCTGAAATGCCTATCGGCACCTATTTTTAAAATGCCAATCGGCAACTATATCTGAAATGCCTATCGGCACCTATATCTGAAATGCCTATCGACACCTATATCTGAAATGCCTATCGACACCTATATCTAAAATGCCTATCGACACCTATATCTGAAATGCCTATCGACACCTATATCTGAAATGCCTATCGACACCTATATCTGAAATGCCTATCGACACCTATATCTGAAATGCCTATCGACACCTATATCTGAAATGCCTATCGACACCTATTTTTGAAATGCCTATCGGAAACTACATCTGAAATGCCTATCAGCACCTATATTTGAAATGCCTATCGGCAACCACATCTGGATGCCTATCGGCACCTATATTTGAAATGCCTTTCGGCTTCTATATCTGAAATGCCTATCGGCACCTATTTTTAAAATGCCAATCGGCAACTATATCTGAAATGCCTATCAGCACCTATATCTGAAATGCCTATCGACACCTATATCTGAAATGCCTATCGACACCTATATCTGAAATGCCTATTGACACCTATATCTGAAATGCCTATCGACACCTATATCTGAAATGCCTATCGACACCTATATCTGAAATGCCTATCGACACCTATATCTGAAATGCCTATCGACACCTATATCTGAAATGCCTATCGACACCTATATCTGAAATGCCTATCGACACCTATTTTTGAAATGCCTATCGGAAACTACATCTGAAATGCCTATCAGCACCTATATTTGAAATGCCTATCGGCAACCATATCTGGAATGCCTATCGGCACCTATATTTGAAATGCCTATCGGCTTCTATATCTGAAATGCCTATCGGCACCTATTTTTAAAATGCCAATCGGCAACTATATCTGAAATGCCTATCGGCACCTATATCTGAAATGCCTATCGACACCTATATCTGAAAGGCCTATCGACACCTATATCTGAAATGCCTATCGACACCTATATCTGAAATGCCTATCGACACCTATATCTGAAATGCCTATCGACACCTATATCTGAAATGTCTATCGACACCTATATCTGAAATGCCTATCGACACCTATATCTGAAATGCCTATCGACACCTATTTTTGAAATGCCTATCGGAAACTACATCTGAAATGCCTATCAGCACCTATATTTGAAATGCCTATCGGCAACCATATCTGGAATGCCTATCGGCACCTATATTTGAAATGCCTATCGGCTTCTATATCTGAAATGCCTATCGGCACCTATTTTTAAAATGCCAATCGGCAACTATATCTGAAATGCCTATCGGCACCTATATCTGAAATGCCTATCGACACCTATATCTGAAATGCCTATCGACACCTATATCTGAAATGCCTATCGACACCTATATCTGAAATGCCTATCGACACCTATATATGAAATGCCTATCGACACCTATTTTTGAAATGCCTGTCGGAAACTACATCTGAAATGCCTATCAGCACCTATATTTGAAATGCCTATCGGCAACCATATCTGGAATGCCTATCGTCACCTATATTTGAAATGCCTATCGGCTTCTATATCTGAAATGCCTATCGGCACCTATTTTTAAAATGCCAATCGGCAATCATATCTGAAATGCCTATCGGCACCTATATCTGAAATGCCTATCGACACCTATATCTGAAATGCCTATCGACACCTATATCTGAAATGCCTATCGACACCTATATCTGAAATGCCTATCGACACCTATATCTGAAATGCCTATCGACACCTATATCTGAAATGCCTATCGACACCTATATCTGAAATGCCTATCGACACCTATATCTGAAATGCCTTTCGACAACTATATCTGAAATGCCTATCGACACCTATTTTTGAAATGCCTATCGGAAACTACATCTGAAGTGCCTATCAGCACCTATATTTGAAATGCCTATCGGCAACCATATCTGGAATGCCTATCGGCACCTATATTTGAAATGCCTATCGCTTCTAAATCTGAAATGCCTATCGGCACCTATTTTTAAAATGCCAATCGGCAACTATATCTGAAATGCCTATCGGCACCTATATCTGAAATGCCTATCGACACCTATATCTGAAATGCCTATCGACACCTATATCTGAAATGCCTATCGACACCTATATCTGAAATGCCTATCGACACCTATATCTGAAATGCCTATCGACACCTATATCTGAAATGCCTATCGACACCTATATCTGAAATGCCTATCGACACCTATTTTTGAAATGCCTATCGGAAACTACATCTGAAATGCCTATCAGCACTTATATTTGAAATGCCTATCGGCAACCATATCTGGAATGCCTATCGGCACCTATATTTGAAATGCCTATCGGCTTCTATATCTGAAATGCCTATCGGCACCTATTTTTAAAATGCCAATCGGCAACTATATCTGAAATGCCTATCGGCACTTATATCTGAAATGCCTATCGACACCTATATCTGAAATGCCTATCGACACCTATATCTGAAATGCCTATCGACACCTATATCTGAAATGCCTATCGACACCTATATCTGAAATGCCTATCGACACCTATATCTGAAATGCCTATCGACACCTATATCTAAAATGCCTATCGACACCTATATCTGAAATGCCTATCGACACCTATTTTTGAAATGCCTATCGGAAACTACATCTGAAATGCCTATCAGCACCTATATTTGAAATGCCTATCGGCAACCATATCTGGAATGCCTATCGGCACCTATATTTAAAATGCCTATCGGCTTCTATATCTGAAATGCCTATCGGCACCTATTTTTGAAATGCCAATCGGCAACTATATCTGAAATGCCTATCGGCACCTATATCTGTAATGCCTATCGACACCTATATCTGAAATGCCTATCGACACCTATATCTGAAATGCCTATCGACACCTGAATCTGAAATGCCTATCGACACCTATATCTGAAATGCCTATCGACACCTATATCTGAAATGCCTATCGACACCTATATCTGAAATGCCTATCGACACCTATTTTTGAAATGCCTATCGGAAACTACATCTGAAATGCCTATCAGCACCTATATTTGAAATGCCTATCGGCAACCATATCTGGAATGCCTATCGGCACCTATATTTAAAATGCCTATCGGCTTCTATATCTGAAATGCCTATCGGCACCTATTTTTGAAATGCCAATCGGCAACTATATCTGAAATGCCTATCGGCACCTATATCTGAAATGCCTATCGACACCTATATCTGAAAGGCCTATCGACACCTATATCTGAAATGCCTATCGACACCTATATCTGAAATGCCTATCGACACCTATATCTGAAATGCCTATCGACACCTATTTTTGAAATGCCTATCGGAAACTACATCTGAAATGCCTATCAGCACCTATATTTGAAATGCCTATCGGCAACCATATCTGGAATGCCTATCGGCACCTATATTTAAAATGCCTATCGGCTTCTATATCTGAAATGCCTATCGGCACCTATTTTTGAAATGCCAATCGGCAACTATATCTGAAATGCCTATCGGCACCTATATCTGTAATGCCTATCGACACCTATATCTGAAATGCCTATCGGCACCTATATCTGAAATGCCTATCGACACCTATATCTGAAATGCCTATCGACACCTATATCTGAAATGCCTATCGACACCTATATCTGAAATGCCTATCGACACCTATATCTGAAATGCCTATCGACACCTATATCCGAAATGCCTATCGACACCTATATCTGAAATGCCTATCGACACCTATATCTGAAATGCCTATTGACACCTATATCTGAAATGCCTATCGACACCTATATCTGAAATGCCTATCGACACCTATATCTGAAATGCCTATCGACACCTATATCTGAAATGCCTATCGACACCTATATCTGAAATGCCTATCGACACCTATATCTGAAATGCCTATCGACACCTATTTTTGAAATGCCTATCGGAAACTACATCTGAAATGCCTATCAGCACCTATATTTGAAATGCCTATCGGCAACCATATCTGGAATGTCTATCGGCACCTATATTTGAAATGCCTATCGGCTTCTATATCTGAAATGCCTATCGGCACCTATTTTTAAAATGCCAATCGGCAACTATATCTGAAATGCCTATCGGCACCTATATCTGAAATGCCTATCGACACCTATATCTGAAATGCCTATCGACACCTATATCTGAAATGCCTATCGACACCTATATCTGAAATGCCTATCGACACCTATATCTGAAATGTCTATCGACACCTATATCTGAAATGCCTATCGACACCTATATCTGAAATGCCTATCGACACCTATTTTTGAAATGCCTATCGGAAACTACATCTGAAATGCCTATCAGCACCTATATTTGAAATGCCTATCGGCAACCATATCTGGAATGCCTATCGGCACCTATATTTGAAATGCCTATCGGCTTCTATATCTGAAATGCCTATCGGCACCTATTTTTAAAATGCCAATCGGCAAATATATCTGAAATGCCTATCGGCACCTATATCTGAAATGCCTATCGACACCTATATCTGAAATGCCTATCGACACCTATATCTGAAATGCCTATCGACACCTATATCTGAAATGCCTATCGACACCTATATATGAAATGCCTATCGACACCTATTTTTGAAATGCCTGTCGGAAACTACATCTGAAATGCCTATCAGCACCTATATTTGAAATGCCTATCGGCAACCATATCTGGAATGCCTATCGTCACCTATATTTGAAATGCCTATCGGCTTCTATATCTGAAATGCCTATCGGCACCTATTTTTAAAATGCCAATCGGCAATCATATCTGAAATGCCTATCGGCACCTATATCTGAAATGCCTATCGACACCTATATCTGAAATGCCTATCGACACCTATATCTGAAATGCCTATCGACACCTATATCTGAAATGCCTATCGACACCTATATCTGAAATGCCTATCGACACCTATATCTGAAATGCCTATCGACACCTATATCTGAAATGCCTATCGACACCTATATCTGAAATGCCTTTCGACAACTATATCTGAAATGCCTATCGACACCTATTTTTGAAATGCCTATCGGAAACTACATCTGAAGTGCCTATCAGCACCTATATTTGAAATGCCTATCGGCAACCATATCTGGAATGCCTATCGGCACCTATATTTGAAATGCCTATCGGCTTCTAAATCTGAAATGCCTATCGGCACCTATTTTTAAAATGCCAATCGGCAACTATATCTGAAATGCCTATCGGCACCTATATCTGAAATGCCTATCGACACCTATATCTGAAATGCCTATCGACACCTATATCTGAAATGCCTATCGACACCTATATCTGAAATGCCTATCGACACCTATATCTGAAATGCCTATCGACACCTATATCTGAAATGCCTATCGACACCTATATCTGAAATGCCTATCGACACCTATTTTTGAAATGCCTATCGGAAACTACATCTGAAATGCCTATCAGCACTTATATTTGAAATGCCTATCGGCAACCATATCTGGAATGCCTATCGGCACCTATATTTGAAATGCCTATCGGCTTCTATATCTGAAATGCCTATCGGCACCTATTTTTAAAATGCCAATCGGCAACTATATCTGAAATGCCTATCGGCACTTATATCTGAAATGCCTATCGACACCTATATCTGAAATGCCTATCGACACCTATATCTGAAATGCCTATCGACACCTATATCTGAAATGCCTATCGACACCTATATCTGAAATGCCTATCGACACCTATATCTGAAATGCCTATCGACACCTATATCTGAAATGCCTATCGACACCTATATCTGAAATGCCTATCGACACCTATTTTTGAAATGCCTATCGGAAACTACATCTGAAATGCCTATCAGCACCTATATTTTGAAATGCCTATCGGCAACCATATCTGGAATGCCTATCGGCACCTATATTTAAAATGCCTATCGGCTTCTATATCTGAAATGCCTATCGGCACCTATTTTTGAAATGCCAATCGGGAACTATATCTGAAATGCCTATCGGCACCTATATCTGTAATGCCTATCGACACCTATATCTGAAATGCCTATCGACACCTATATCTGAAATGCCTATCGACACCTGAATCTGAAATGCCTATCGACACCTATATCTGAAATGCCTATCGACACCTATATCTGAAATGCCTATCGACACCTATATCTGAAATGCCTATCGACACCTATTTTTGAAATGCCTATCGGAAACTACATCTGAAATGCCTATCAGCACCTATATTTGAAATGCCTATCGGCAACCATATCTGGAATGCCTATCGGCACCTATATTTAAAATGCCTATCGGCTTCTATATCTGAAATGCCTATCGGCACCTATTTTTGAAATGCCAATCGGCAACTATATCTGAAATGCCTATCGGCACCTATATCTGAAATGCCTATCGACACCTATATCTGAAAGGCCTATCGACACCTATATCTGAAATGCCTATCGACACCTATATCTGAAATGCCTATCGACACCTATATCTGAAATGCCTATCGACACCTATTTTTGAAATGCCTATCGGAAACTACATCTGAAATGCCTATCAGCACCTATATTTGAAATGCCTATCGGCAACCATATCTGGAATGCCTATCGGCACCTATATTTAAAATGCCTATCGGCTTCTATATCTGAAATGCCTATCGGCACCTATTTTTGAAATGCCAATCGGCAACTATATCTGAAATGCCTATCGGCACCTATATCTGTAATGCCTATCGACACCTATATCTGAAATGCCTATCGGCACCTATATCCGAAATGCCTATCGACACCTATATCTGAAATGCCTATCGACACCTATATCTGAAATGCCTATCGACACCTATATCTGAAATGCCTATCGACACCTATATCTGAAATGCCTATCGACACCTATATCCGAAATGCCTATCGACACCTATATCTGAAATGCCTATCGACACCTATATCTGAAATGCCTATTGACACCTATATCTGAAATGCCTATCGACACCTATATCTGAAATGCCTATCGACACCTATATCTGAAATACCTATCGACACCTATATCTGAAATGCCTATCGACACCTATATCTGAAATGCCTATCGACACCTATATCTGAAATGCCTATCGACACCTATTTTTGAAATGCCTATCGGAAACTACATCTGAAATGCCTATCAGCACCTATATTTGAAATGCCTATCGGCAACCATATCTGGAATGTCTATCGGCACCTATATTTGAAATGCCTATCGGCTTCTATATCTGAAATGCCTATCGGCACCTATTTTTAAAATGCCAATCGGCAACTATATCTGAAATGCCTATCGGCACCTATATCTGAAATGCCTATCGACACCTATATCTGAAATGCCTATCGACACCTACATCTGAAATGCCTATCGACACCTATATCTGAAATGCCTATCGACACCTATATCTGAATTGCCTATCGACACCTATATCTGAAATGCCTATCGACACCTATATCTGAAATGCCTATCGACACCTATATCTGAAATGCCTATCGACACCTATTTTTGAAATGCCTATCGGAAACTACATCTGAAATGACTATCAGCACCTATATTTGAAATGCCTATCGGCAACCATATCTGGAATGCCTATCGGCACCTATATTTGAAATGACTATCGGCTTCTATATCTGAAATGCGTATCGGCACCTATTTTTAAAATGCCAATCGGCAAATATATCTGAAATGCCTATCGGCACCTATATCTGAAATGCCTATTGACACCTATATCTGAAATGCCTATCGACACCTATATCTGAAATGCTTATCGACACCTATATCTGAAATGCCTATCGACACCTATTTTTGAAATGCCTATCGGAAACTACAACTGAAATGCCTATCAGCACCTATATTTGAAATGCCTATCGGCAACCACATCTGGAATGCCTATCGGCACCTATATTTGAAATGCCTATCGGCTTCTATATCTGAAATGCCTATCGGCACCTATTTTTAAAATGCCAATCGGCAACTATATCTGAAATGCCTATCGGCACCTATATCTGAAATGCCTATCGACACCTATATCTGAAATGCCTATCGACAACTATATCTGAAATGCCTATCGACACCTATATCTGAAATGCCTATCGACACCTATATCTGAAATGCCTATCGACAACTATATCTGAAATGCCTATCGACACCTATATCTGAAATGCCTATCGACACCTATATCTGAAATGCCTATCGACACCTATATCTGAAATGCCTATCGACACCTATTTTTGAAATGCCTATCGGAAACTACATCTGAAATGCCTATCAGCACCTATATTTGAAATGCCTATCGGCAACCATATCTGGAATGCCTATCGGCACCTATATTTGAAATGCCTATCGGCTTCTATATCTGAAATGCCTATCGGCACCTATTTTTAAAATGCCAATCGGCAACTATATCTGAAATGCCTATCGGCACCTATATCTGAAATGCGTATCGACACCTATATCTGAAATGCCTATCGACACCTATTTCTGAAATGTCTATCGACACCTATATCTGAAATGCCTATCGACACCTATATCTGAAATGCCTATCGACACCTATATCTGAAATGCCTATCGACACCTATATCTGAAATGCCTATCGACACCTATATCTGAAATGCCTATCGACACCTATTTTTGAAATGCCTATCGGAAACTACATCTGAAATGCCTATCAGCACCTATATTTGAAATGCCTATCGGCAACCATATCTGGAATGCCTATCGGCACCTATATTTGAAATGCCTATCGGCTTCTATATCTGAAATGCCTATCGGCACCTATTTTTAAAATGCCAATCGGCAACTATATCTAAAATGCCTATCGGCACCTATATCTGAAATGCCTATCGACACCTATATCTGAAATGCCTATCGACACCTATATCTGAAATGCCTATCGACACCTATATCTGAAATGCCTATCGACACCTATATCTGAAATGCCTATCGACACCTATATCTGAAATGCCTATCGACACCTATATCTGAAATGCCTATCGACACCTATTTTTGAAATGCCTATCGGAAACTACATCTGAAATGCCTATCAGCACCTATATTTAAAATGCCTATCGGCAACCATATCTGGAATGCCTATCGGCACCTATATTTGAAATGCCTATCGGCTTCTATATCTGAAATGCATATCGGCACCTATTTTTAAAATGCCAATCGGCAACTATATCTGAAATGCCTATCGGCACCTATATCTGAAATGCCTATCGACACCTATATCTGAAATGCCTATCGACACCTATATCTGAAATGCCTATCGACACCTATATCTGAAATGCCTATCGACACCTATATCTGAAATGCCTATCGACACCTATATCTGAAATGCCTATCGACACCTA
Source organism: Venustoraphidia nigricollis (assembly GCA_034508555.1). Classification (NCBI taxonomy): domain Eukaryota; kingdom Metazoa; phylum Arthropoda; class Insecta; order Raphidioptera; family Raphidiidae; genus Venustoraphidia; species Venustoraphidia nigricollis. The sequence goes on from JAVRKA010000614.1 coordinate 20,850, forward strand.
TATTTGAAATGCCTATCGACACCTATATCTGAAATGCCTATCGACACCTATATCTGAAATGCCTATCGACACCTATATCTGAAATGCCTATCGACAATTATTTTTGAAATGCCTATCGGAAACTACATCTGAAATGCCTATCAGCACTTATATTTGAAATGCCTATCGGCAACCATATCTGGAATGCCTATCGGCACCTATATTTGAAATGCCTATCGGCTTCTATATCTGAAATGCCTATCGGCACCTATTTTTAAAATGCCAATCGGCAACTATATCTGAAATGCCTATCGGCACCTATATCTGAAATGCCTATCGACACCTATATCTGAAATGCCTATCGACACCTATATCTGAAATGCCTATCGACACCTATATCTGAAATGCCTATCGACACCTATATCTGAAATGCCTATCGACACCTATATCTGAAAGGCCTATCGACACCTATATCTGAAATGCCTATCGACAGCTATATCTGAAATGCCTATCGACACCTATTTTTAAAATGCCTATCGGAAACTACATCTGAAATGCCTATCAGCACCTATATTTGAAATGCCCATCGGCAACAATATCTGGAATGTATATCGGCACCTATATTTGAAATGCCTATCGGCTTCTATATCTGAAATGCCTATCGGCACCTATTTTTAAAATGCCAATCGGCAACTATATCTGAAATGCCTATCGGCACCTATATCTGAAGTGCCTATCGACACCTATAACTGAAATGCCTATCGACACCTATATCTGAAATGCCTATCGACACCTATATCTGAAATGCCTAGCGACACCTATATCTGAAATGATTATCGACACCTATATCTGAAATGCCTATCGACACCTATATCTGAAATGCCTATCGACACCTATATCTGAAATGCCTATCGACACCTATTTTTAAAATGCCTATCGGAAACTACATCTGAAATGCCTATCAGCACCTATATTTGAAATGCCTATCGGCAACCATATCTGGAATGCCTATCGGCACCTATATTTGAAATGCCTATCGGCTTCTATATCTGAAATGCCTATCGGCACCTATTTTTAAAATGCCAATCGGCAACTATATCTGAAATGCCTATCGGCACCTATATCTGAAATGTCTATCGACACCTATATCTGAAATGCCTATCGACACCTATATCTGAAATGCCTATCGACACCTATATCTGAAATGCCTATCGGCACCTATATCTGAAATGCCTATCGACACCTATATCTGAAATGCCTATCGACACCTATATCTGAAATGCCTATCGACACCTATATCTGAAGTGCCTATCGACACCTATTTTTGAAATGCCTATCGGAAACTACATCTGAAATGCCTATCAGCACCTATATTTGAAATGCCTATCGGCTACCATATCTGGAATGCCTATCGGCACCTATATTTGAAATGCCTATCGGCTTCTATATCTGAAATGCCTATCGGCACCTATTTTTAAAATGCCAATCGGCAACTATATCTTAAATGCCTATCGGCACCTATATCTGAAATGCCTATCGACACCTATATCTGAAATGCCTATCGACACCTATATCTGAAATGCCTATCGACACCTATATCTGAAATGCCTATCGACACCTATATCTGAAATGCCTATCGACACCTATATCTGAAATGCCTATCGACACCTATATCTGAAATGCCTATCGACACCTATATCTGAAATGCCTATCGACACCTATATCTGAAATGCCTATCGACACCTATATCTGAAATGCCTATCGACACCTATTTTTGAAATGCCTATCGGAAACTACATCTGAAATGCCTATCAGCACCTATATTTGAAATGCCTATCGGCAACCATATCTGGAATGCCTATCGGCACCTATATTTGAAATGCCTATCGGCTTCTATATCTGAAATGCCTATCGGCACCTATTTTTAAAATGCCAATCGGCAACTATATCTGAAATGCCTATCGACACCTATATCTGAAATGCCTATCGACACCTATATCTGAAATGCCTATCGACACCTATATCTGAAATGCCTATCGACACCTATATCTGAAATGCCTATTGACACCTATATCTGAAATGCCTATCGACACCTATATCTGAAATGCCTATCGACACCTATTTTTGAAATGCCTATCGGAAACTACATCTGAAATGCCTATCAGCACCTATATTTGAAATGCCTATCAGCAACCATATCTGGAATGCCTATCGGCACCTATATTTGAAATGCCTATCGGCTTCTATATCTGAAATGCCTATCGGCATCTATTTTTAAAATGCCAATCGGCAACTATATCTGAAATGCCTATCGGCACCTATATCTGAAATGCCTATCGACACCTATATCTGAAATGCCTATCGACACCTATATCTGAAATGCCTATCGACACCTATATCTGAAATGCCTATCGACACCTATATCTGAAATGCCTATCGACACCTATATCTGAAATGCCTATCGACACCTATATCTGAAATGCCTATCGACACCTATATCTGAAATGCCTATCGACACCTATATCTGAAATGCCTATCGACACCTATATCTGAAATGCCTATCGACACCTATTTTTGAAATGCCTATCGGAAACTACATCTGAAATGCCTATCAGCACTTATATTTGAAATGCCTATCGGCAACCATATCTGGAATGCCTATCGGCACCTATATTTGAAATGCCTATCGGCTTCTATATCTGAAATGCCTATCGGCACCTATTTTTAAAATGCCAATCGGCAACTATATCTGAAATGCCTATCGGCACCTATATCTGAAATGCCTATCAACACCTATATCTGAAATGCCTATCGACACCTATATCTGAAATGCCTATCGACACCTATATCTGAAATGCCTATCGGCACCTATATCTGAAATGCCTATCGACACCTATATCTGAAATGCCTATCGACACCTATATCTGAAATGCCTATCGATACCTATATCTGAAATGCCTATCGACACCTATATCTGAAATGCCTATCGACACCTATTTTTGAAATGCCTATCGGAAACTACATCTGAAATGCCTATCAGCACCTATATTTGAATTGCCTATCGGCAACCATATCTGGAATGCCTATCGGCACCTATATTTGAAATGCCTATCGGCTTCTATATCTGAAATGCCTGTCGGCACCCATTTTTAAAATGCCAATCGGCAACTATATCTGAAATGCCTATCGGCACCTATATCTGAAATGCCTATCGACACCTATATCTGAAATGCCTATCGACACCTATATCTGAAATGCCTATCGACACCTATATCTGAAATGCCTATCGACACCTATATCTGAAATGCCTATCGACACCTATATCTGAAATGCCTATCGACACCTATATCTGAAATGCCTATCGATACCTATATCTGAAATGCCTATCGACACCTATATCTGAAATGCCTATCGACACCTATTTTTGAAATGCCTATCGGAAACTACATCTGAAATGCCTATCAGCACCTATATTTGAAATGCCTATCGGCAACCATATCTGGAATGCCTATCGGCACCTATATTTAAAATGCCTATCGGCTTCTATATCTGAAATGCCTATCGGCACCTATTTTTAAAATGCCAATCGGCAACTATATCTGAAATGCCTATCGGCACCTATATCTGAAATGCCTATCGACACCTATATCTGAAATGCCTAAAGACACCTATATCTGAAATGCCTATCGACACCTATATCTGAAATGCCTATCGACACCTATATATGAAATGCCTATCGACACCTATATCTGAAATGCCTATCGACACCTATATCTGAAATGCCTATCGACACCTATATCTGAAATGCCTATCGACACCTATTTTTGAAATGCCTATCGGAAACTACATCTGAAATGCCTATCAGCACCTATATTTGAAATGCCTATCGGCAACCATATCTGGAATGCCTATCGGCACCTATATTTGAAATGCCTATCGGCTTCTATATCTGAAATGCCTATCGGCACCTATTTTTAAAATGCCAATCGGCAACTATATCTGAAATGCCTATCGGCACCTATATCTGAAATGCCTATCGACACCTATATCTGAAATGCCTATCGACACCTATATCTGAAATGCCTATCGACACCTATATCTGAAATGCCTATCGACACCTATTTTTGAAATGCCTATCGGAAACTACATCTGAAATGCCTATCAGCACTTATATTTGAAATGCCTATCGGCAACCATATCTGGAATGCCTATCGGCACCTATATTTGAAATGCCTATCGGCTTCTATATCTGAAATGCCTATCGGCACCTATTTTTAAAATGCCAATCGGCAACTATATCTGAAATGCCTATCGGCACCTATATCTGAAATGCCTATCGACACCTATATCTGAAATGCCTATCGACACCTATATCTGAAATGCCTATCGACACCTATATCTGAAATGCCTATCGGCACCTATATCTGAAATGCCTATCGACACCTATATCTGAAATGCCTATCGACACCTATATCTGAAATGCCTATCGACACCTATATCTGAAATGCCTATCGACACCTATTTTTGAAATGCCTATCGGAAACTACATCTGAAATGCCTATCAGCACCTATATTTGAAATGCCTATCGGCAACCATATCTGGAATGCCTATCGGCACCTATATTTGAAATGCCTATCGGCTTCTATATCTGAAATGCCTATCGGCACCTATTTTTAAAATGCCAATCGGCAACTATATCTGAAATGCCTATCGGCACCTATATCTGAAATGGCTATCGACACCTATATCTGAAATGCCTATCGACACCTATATCTGAAATGCCTATCGACACCTATATCTGAAATGCCTATCGACACCTATATCTGAAATGCCTATCGACACCTATTTTTGAAATGCCTATCGGAAACTACATCTGAAATGCCTATCAGCACCTATATTTGAAATGCCTATCGGCAACCATATCTGGAATGCCTATCGGCACCTATATTTGAAATGCCTATCGGCTTCTATATCTGAAATGCCTGTCGGCACCCATTTTTAAAATGCCAATCGGCAACTATATCTGAAATGCCTATCGGCACCTATATCTGAAATGCCTATCGACACCTATATCTGAAATGCCTATCGACACCTATATCTGAAATGCCTATCGACACCTATATCTGAAATGCCTATCGACACCTATATCTGAAATGCCTATCGACACCTATATCTGAAATGCCTATCGACACCTATATCTGAAATGCCTATCGATACCTATATCTGAAATGCCTATCGACACCTATATCTGAAATGCCTATCGACACCTATTTTTGAAATGCCTATCGGAAACTACATCTGAAATGCCTATCAGCACCTATATTTGAAATGCCTATCGGCAACCATATCTGGAATGCCTATCGGCACCTATATTTGAAATGCCTATCGGCTTCTATATCTGAAATGCCTATCGGCACCTATTTTTAAAATGCCAATCGGCAACTATATCTGAAATGCCTATCGGCACCTATATCTGAAATGCCTATCGACACCTATATCTGAAATGCCTAAAGACACCTATATCTGAAATGCCTATCGACACCTATATCTGAAATGCCTATCGACACCTATATCTGAAATGCCTATCGACACCTATATCTGAAATGCCTATCGACACCTATATCTGAAATGCCTATCGACACCTATATCTGAAATGCCTATCGACACCTATTTTTGAAATGCCTATCGGAAACTACATCTGAAATGCCTATCAGCACCTATATTTGAAATGCCTATCGGCAACCATATCTGGAATGCCTATCGGCACCTATATTTGAAATGCCTATCGGCTTCTATATCTGAAATGCCTATCGGCACCTATTTTTAAAATGCCAATCGGCAACTATATCTGAAATGCCTATCGGCACCTATGTCTGAAATGGCTATCGACACCTATATCTGAAATGCCTATCGACACCTATATCTGAAATGCCTATCGACACCTATATCTGAAATGCCTATCGACACCTATATCTGAAATGCCTATCGACACCTATTTTTGAAATGCCTATCGGAAACTACATCTGAAATGCCTATCAGCACCTATATTTGAAATGCCTATCGGCAACCATATCTGGAATGCCTATCGGCACCTATATTTGAAATGCCTATCGGCTTCTATATCTGAAATGCCTGTCGGCACCCATTTTTAAAATGCCAATCGGCAACTATATCTGAAATGCCTATCGGCACCTATATCTGAAATGCCTATCGACACCTATATCTGAAATGCCTATCGACACCTATATCTGAAATGCCTATCGACACCTATATCTGAAATGCCTATCGACACCTATATCTGAAATGCCTATCGACACCTATATCTGAAATGCCTATCGACACCTATATCTGAAATGCCTATCGATACCTATATCTGAAATGCCTATCGACACCTATATCTGAAATGCCTATCGACACCTATTTTTGAAATGCCTATCGGAAACTACATCTGAAATGCCTATCAGCACCTATATTTGAAATGCCTATCGGCAACCATATCTGGAATGCCTATCGGCACCTATATTTGAAATGCCTATCGGCTTCTATATCTGAAATGCCTATCGGCACCTATTTTTAAAATGCCAATCGGCAACTATATCTGAAATGCCTTTCGGCACCTATATCTGAAATGCCTATCGACACCTATATCTGAAATGCCTAAAGACACCTATATCTGAAATGCCTATCGACACCTATATCTGAAATGCCTATCGACACCTATATATGAAATGCCTATCGACACCTATATCTGAAATGCCTATCGACACCTATATCTGAAATGCCTATCGACACCTATATCTGAAATGCCTATCGACACCTATTTTTGAAATGCCTATCGGAAACTACATCTGAAATGCCTATCAGCACCTATATTTGAAATGCCTATCGGCAACCATATCTGGAATGCCTATCGGCACCTATATTTGAAATGCCTATCGGCTTCTATATCTGAAATGCCTATCGGCACCTATTTTTAAAATGCCAATCGGCAACTATATCTGAAATGCCTATCGGCACCTATATCTGAAATGCCTATCGACACCTATATCTGAAATGCCTATCGACACCTATATCTGAAATGCCTATCGACACCTATATCTGAAATGCCTATCGACACCTATATCTGAAATGCCTATCGACACCTATATCTGAAATGCCTATCGACACCTATTTTTGAAATGCCTATGGGAAACTACATCTGAAATGCCTATCAGCACCTATATTTGAAATGCCTATCGGCAACCATATCTGGAATGCCTATCGGCACCTATATTTGAATTGCCTATCGGCTTCTATATCTGAAATGCCTATCGGCACCTATTTTTAAAATGCCAATCGGCAACTATATCTGAAATGCCTATCGGCACCTATATCTGAAATGCCTATCGACACCTATATCTGAAATGCCTATCGACACCTATATCTGAAATGCCTATCGACACCTATATCTGAAATGCCTATCGACACCTATATCTGAAATGCCTATCGACACCTATATTTGAAATGCCTATCGACACCTATATCTGAAATGCCTATCGACACCTATATCTGAAATGCCTATCGACACCTATATTTGAAATGCCTATCGACACCTATATCTGAAATGCCTATCGACACTTATATCTGAAATGCCTATCGACACCTATATCTGAAATGCCTATCGACACCTATTTTTGAAATGCCTATCGGAAACTACATCTGAAATGCCTATCAGCACCTATATTTGAAATGCCTATCGGCAACCATATCTGGAATGCCTATCGGCACCTATATTTGAAATGCCTATCGGCTTCTATATCTGAAATGCCTATCGGCACCTATTTTTAAAATGCCAATCGGCAACTATATCTGAAATGCCTATCGGCACCTATATCTGAAATGCCTATCGACACCTATATCTGAAATGCCTATCGACACCTACATCTAAAATGCCTATCGACACCTATATCTGAAATGCCTATCGACACCTATATCTGAAATGCCTATCGACACCTATATCTGAAATGCCTATCGACACCTATATCTGAAATGCCTATCGACACCTATATCTGAAATGCCTATCGACACCTATTTTTGAAATGCCTATCGGAAACTACATCTGAAATGCCTATCAGCACCTATATTTGAAATGCCTATCGGCAACCACATCTGGAATGCCTATCGGCACCTATATTGGAAATGCCTATCGGCTTCTATATCTGAAATGCCTATCGGCACCTATTTTTAAAATGCCAATCGGCAACTATATCTGAAATGCCTATCGGCACCTATATCTGAAATGCCTATCGACACCTATATCTGAAATGCCTATCGACACCTATATCTGAAATGCCTATCGACACCTATATGTGAAATGCCTATCGACACCTATATCTGAAATGCCTATCGACACCTATATCTGAAATGCCTATCGACACCTATATCTGAAATGCCTATCGACACCTATATCTGAAATGCCTATCGACACCTATATCTGAAATGCCTATCGGCACCTATTTTTAAAATGCCAATCGGCAACTATATCTGAAATGCCTATCGGCACCTATATCTGAAATGCCTATCGACACCTATATCTGAAATGCCTATCGACACCTATATCTGAAATGCCTATCGACACCTATACCTGAAATGCCTATCGACACCTATATCTGAAATGCCTATCGACACCTATATCTGAAATGCCTATCGACACCTATATCTGAAATGCCTATCGACACCTATAACTGAAATGCCTATCGACACCTATTTTTGAAATGCCTATCGGAAACTACATCTGAAATGCCTATCGGAAACTACATCTGAAATGCCTATCAGCACCTATATTTGAAATGCCTACCGGCAACCATATCTGGAATGCCTATCGGCACCTATATTTGAAATGCCTATCGGCTTCTATATCTGAAATGCCTATCGGCACCTATTTTTAAAATGCCAATCGGCAACTATATCTGAAATGCCTATCGGCACCTATATCTGAAATGCCTATCGACACCTATATCTGAAATGCCTATCGACACCTATATCTGAAATGCCTATCGACACCTATATCTGATATGCCTATCGACACCTATTTTTAAAATGCCTATCGGAAACTACATCTGAAATGCCTATCAGCACTTATATTTGAAATGCCTATCGGCAACCATATCTGGAATGCCTATCGGCACCTATATTTGAAATGCCTATCGGCTTCTATATCTGAAATGCCTATCGGCACCTATTTTTAAAATGCCAATCGGCAACTATATCTGAAATGCCTATCGGCACCTATATCTGAAATGCCTATCGACACCTATATCTGAAATGCCTATCGACACCTATATCTGAAATGCCTATCGACACCTATATCTGAAATGCCTATCGGCACCTATATCTGAAATGCCTATCGACACCTATATCTGAAATGCCTATCGACACCTATATCTGAAATGCCTATCGACACCTATATCTGAAATGCCTATCGACACCTATTTTTGAAATGCCTATCGGAAACTACATCTGAAATGCCTATCAGCACCTATATTTGAAATGCCTATCGGCAACCATATCTGAAATGCCTATCGGCACCTATATTTGAAATGCCTATCGGCTTCTATATCTGAAATGCCTATCGGCACCTATTTTTAAAATGCCAATCGGCAACTATATCTGAAATGCCTATCGGCACCTATATCTGAAATGCCTATCGACACCTATATCTGAAATGCCTATCGACACCTATATCTGAAATGCCTATCGACACCTATATCTGAAATGCCTATCGGCACCTATATCTGAAATGCCTATCGACACCTATATCTGAAATGCCTATCGACACCTATATCTGAAATGCCTATCGACACCTATATCTGAAATGCCTATCGACACCTATATCTGAAATGCCTATCGACACCTATATCTGAAATGCCTATCGACACCTATATCTGAAATGCCTATCGACACCTATTTTTGAAATGCCTATCGGAAACTACATCTGAAATGCCTATCAGCACCTATATTTGAAATGCCTATCGGCAACCATATCTGGAATGCCTATCGGCACCTATATTTGAAATGCCTATCGGCTTCTATATCTGAAATGCCTATCGGCACCTATTTTTAAAATGCCAATCGGCAACTATATCTGAAATGCCTATCGGCACCTATATCTGAAATGCCTATCGACACCTATATCTGAAATGCCTATCGACACCTATATCTGAAAAGCCAATCGGCAACTATATCTGAAATGCCTATCGGCACCTATATCTGAAATGCCTATCGACACCTATATCTGAAATGCCTAAAGACACCTATATCTGAAATGCCTATCGACACCTATATCTGAAATGCCTATCGACACCTATATCTGAAATGCCTATCGACACCTATATCTGAAATGCCTATCGACACCTATATCTGAAATGCCTATCGACACCTATATCTGAAATGCCTATCGACACCTATTTTTGAAATGCCTATCGGAAACTACATCTGAAATGCCTATCAGCACCTATATTTGAAATGCCTATCGGCAACCATATCTGGAATGCCTATCGGCACCTATATTTGAAATGCCTATCGGCTTCTATATCTGAAATGCCTATCGGCACCTATTTTTAAAATGCCAATCGGCAACTATATCTGAAATGCCTATCGGCACCTATATCTGATATGCCTATCGACACCTATATCTGAAATGCCTATCGACACCTATATCTGAAATGCCTATCGACACCTATATCTGAAATGCCTATCGACACCTATATCTGAAATGCCTATCGACACCTATATCTGAAATGCCTATCGACACCTATATCTGAAATGCCTATCGACACCTATATCTGAAATGCCTATCGACACCTATTTTTGAAATGCCTATCGGAAACTACATCTGAAATGCCTATCAGCACCTATATTTGAAATGCCTATCGGCAACCATATCTGGAATGCCTATCGGCACCTATATTTGAAATGCCTATCGGCTTCTATATCTGAAATGCCTATCGGCACCTATTTTTAAAATGCCAATCGGCAACTATATCTGAAATGCCTATCGGCACCTATATCTGAAATGCCTATCGACACCTATATCTGAAATGCCTATCGACACCTATATCTAAAATGCCTATCGACACCTATATCTGAAATGCCTATCGACACCTATATCTGAAATGCCTATCGACACCTATATCTGAAATGCCTATCGACACCTATATCTGAAATGCCTATCGACACCTATATCTGAAATGCCTATCGACACCTATTTTTGAAATGCCTATCGGAAACTACATCTGAAATGCCTATCAGCACCTATATTTGAAATGCCTATCGGCAACCACATCTGGAATGCCTATCGGCACCTATATTTGAAATGCCTTTCGGCTTCTATATCTGAAATGCCTATCGGCACCTATTTTTAAAATGCCAATCGGCAACTATATCTGAAATGCCTATCGGCACCTATATCTGAAATACCTATCGACACCTATATCTGAAATGCCTATCGACACCTATATCTGAAATGCCTATCGACACCTATATCTGAAATGCCTATCGACACCTATATCTGAAATGCCTATCGACACCTATATCTGAAATGCCTATCGACACCTATATCTGAAATGCCTATCGACACCTATATCTGAAATGCCTATCGACACCTATATATGAAATGCCTATCGACACCTATTTTTGAAATTCCTATCGGAAACTACATCTGAAATGCCTATCAGCACCTATATTTGAAATGCCTATCGGCAACCATATCTGGAATGCCTATCGGCACCTATATTTGAAATGCCTATCGGCTTCTATATCTGAAATGCCTATCGGCACCTATTTTTAAAATGCCAATCGGCAACTATATCTGAAATGCCTATCGGCACCTATATCTGAAATGCCTATCGACACCTATATCTGAAAGGCCTATCGACACCTATATCTGAAATGCCTATCGACACCTATATCTGAAATGCCTATCGACACCTATATCTGAAATGCCTATCGACACCTATATCTGAAATGTCTATCGACACCTATATCTGAAATGCCTATCGACACCTATATCTGAAATGCCTATCGACACCTATTTTTGAAATGCCTATCGGAAACTACATCTGAAATGCCTATCAGCACCTATATTTGAAATGCCTATCGGCAACCATATCTGGAATGCCTATCGGCACCTATATTTGAAATGCCTATCGGCTTCTATATCTGAAATGCCTATCGGCACCTATTTTTAAAATGCCAATCGGCAACTATATCTGAAATGCCTATCGGCACCTATATCTGAAATGCCTATCGACACCTATATCTGAAATGCCTATCGACACCTATATCTGAAATGCCTATCGACACCTATATCTGAAATGCCTATCGACACCTATATATGAAATGCCTATCGACACCTATTTTTGAAATGCCTATCGGAAACTACATCTGAAATGCCTATCAGCACCTATATTTGAAATGCCTATCGGCAACCATATCTGGAATGCCTATCGTCACCTATATTTGAAATGCCTATCGGCTTCTATATCTGAAATGCCTATCGGCACCTATTTTTAAAATGCCAATCGGCAATCATATCTGAAATGCCTATCGGCACCTATATCTGAAATGCCTATCGACACCTATATCTGAAATGCCTATCGACACCTATATCTGAAATGCCTATCGACACCTATATCTGAAATGCCTATCGACACCTATATCTGAAATGCCTATCGACACCTATATCTGAAATGCCTATCGACACCTATATCTGAAATGCCTATCGACACCTATATCTGAAATGCCTTTCGACAACTATATCTGAAATGCCTATCGACACCTATTTTTGAAATGCCTATCGGAAACTACATCTGAAATGCCTATCAGCACCTATATTTGAAATGCCTATCGGCAACCATATCTGGAATGCCTATCGGCACCTATATTTGAAATGCCTATCGGCTTCTATATCTGAAATGCCTATCGGCACCTATTTTTAAAATGCCAATCGGCAACTATATCTGAAATGCCTATCGGCACCTATATCTGAAATGCCTATCGACACCTATATCTGAAATGCCTATCGACACTTATATCTGAAATGCCTATCGACACCTATATCTGAAATGCCTATCGACACCTATATCTGAAATGCCTATCGACACCTATATCTGAAATGCCTATCGACACCTATATCTGAAATGCCTATCGACACCTATATCTGAAATGCCTATCGACACCTATTTTTGAAATGCCTATCGGAAACTACATCTGAAATGCCTATCAGCACTTATATTTGAAATGCCTATCGGCAACCATATCTGGAATGCCTATCGGCACCTATATTTGAAATGCCTATCGGCTTCTATATCTGAAATGCCTATCGGCACCTATTTTTAAAATGCCAATCGGCAACTATATCTGAAATGCCTATCGGCACTTATATCTGAAATGCCTATCGACATCTATATCTGAAATGCCTATCGACACCTATATCTGAAATGCCTATCGACACCTATATCTGAAATGCCTATCGACACCTATATCTGAAATGCCTATCGACACCTATATCTGAAATGCCTATCGACACCTATATCTGAAATGCCTATCGACACCTATATTTGAAATGCCTATCGACACCTATATCTGAAATGCCTATCGACACCTATATCTGAAATGCCTATCGACACCTATATCTGAAATGCCTATCGACACCTATATCTGAAATGCCTATCGACACCTATATCTGAAATGCCTATCGACACCTATATCTGAAATGCCTATCGACACCTATTTTTGAAATGCCTATCGGAAACTACATCTGAAATGCCTATCAGCACCTATATTTGAAATGCCTATCGGCAACCATATCTGGAATGCCTATCGGCACCTATATTTGAAATGCCTATCGGCTTCTATATCTGAAATGCCTATCGGCACCTATTTTTAAAATGCCAATCGGCAACTATATCTGAAATGCCTATCGGCACCTATATCTGAAATGCCTATCGACACCTATATCTGAAATGCCTATCGACACCTACATCTAAAATGCCTATCGACACCTATATCTGAAATGCCTATCGACACCTATATCTGAAATGCCTATCGACACCTATATCTGAAATGCCTATCGACACCTATTTTTGAAATGCCTATCGGAAACTACATCTGAAATGCCTATCAGCACCTATATTTGAAATGCCTATCGGCAACCACATCTGGAATGCCTATCGGCACCTATATTGGAAATGCCTATCGGCTTCTATATCTGAAATGCCTATCGGCACCTATTTTTAAAATGCCAATCGGCAACTATATCTGAAATGCCTATCGGCACCTATATCTGAAATGCCTATCGACACCTATATCTGAAATGCCTATCGACACCTATATCTGAAATGCCTATCGACACCTATATGTGAAATGCCTATCGACACCTATATCTGAAATGCCTATCGACACCTATATCTGAAATGCCTATCGACACCTATATCTGAAATGCCTATCGACACCTATATCTGAAATGCCTATCGACACCTATATCTGAAATGCCTATCGGCACCTATTTTTAAAATGCCAATCGGCAACTATATCTGAAATGCCTATCGGCACCTATATCTGAAATGCCTATCGACACCTATATCTGAAATGCCTATCGACACCTATATCTGAAATGCCTATCGACACCTATACCTGAAATGCCTATCGACACCTATATCTGAAATGCCTATCGACACCTATATCTGAAATGCCTATCGACACCTATATCTGAAATGCCTATCGACACCTATAACTGAAATGCCTATCGACACCTATTTTTGAAATGCCTATCGGAAACTACATCTGAAATGCCTATCGGAAACTACATCTGAAATGCCTATCAGCACCTATATTTGAAATGCCTATCGGCAACCATATCTGGAATGCCTATCGGCACCTATATTTGAAATGCCTATCGGCTTCTATATCTGAAATGCCTATCGGCACCTATTTTTAAAATGCCAATCGGCAACTATATCTGAAATGCCTATCGGCACCTATATCTGAAATGCCTATCGACACCTATATCTGAAATGCCTATCGACACCTATATCTGAAATGCCTATCGACACCTATATCTGAAATGCCTATCGACACCTATTTTTGAAATGCCTATCGGAAACTACATCTGAAATGCCTATCAGCACTTATATTTGAAATGCCTATCGGCAACCATATCTGGAATGCCTATCGGCACCTATATTTGAAATGCCTATCGGCTTCTATATCTGAAATGCCTATCGGCACCTATTTTTAAAATGCCAATCGGCAACTATATCTGAAATGCCTATCGGCACCTATATCTGAAATGCCTATCGACACCTATATCTGAAATGCCTATCGACACCTATATCTGAAATGCCTATCGACACCTATATCTGAAATGCCTATCGGCACCTATATCTGAAATGCCTATCGACACCTATATCTGAAATGCCTATCGACACCTATATCTGAAATGCCTATCGACACCTATATCTGAAATGCCTATCGACACCTATTTTTGAAATGCCTATCGGAAACTACATCTGAAATGCCTATCAGCACCTATATTTGAAATGCCTATCGGCAACCATATCTGGAATGCCTATCGGCACCTATATTTGAAATGCCTATCGGCTTCTATATCTGAAATGCCTATCGGCACCTATTTTTAAAATGCCAATCGGCAACTATATCTGAAATGCCTATCGGCACCTATATCTGAAATGCCTATCGACACCTATATCTGAAATGCCTATCGACACCTATATCTGAAATGCCTATCGACACCTATATCTGAAATGCCTATCGGCACCTATATCTGAAATGCCTATCGACACCTATATCTGAAATGCCTATCGACACCTATATCTGATATGCCTATCGACACCTATATCTGAAATGCCTATCGACACCTATATCTGAAATGCCTATCGACACCTATATCTGAAATGCCTATCGACACCTATTTTTGAAATGCCTATCGGAAACTACATCTGAAATGCCTATCAGCACCTATATTTGAAATGCCTATCGGCAACCATATCTGGAATGCCTATCGGCACCTATAATTGAAATGCCTATCGGCTTCTATATCTGAAATGCCTATCGGCACCTATTTTTAAAATGCCAATCGGCAACTATATCTGAAATGCCTATCGGCACCTATATCTGAAATGCCTATCGACACCTATATCTGAAATGCCTATCGACACCTATATCTGAAAAGCCAATCGGCAACTATATCTGAAATGCCTATCGGCACCTATATCTGAAATGCCTATCGACACCTATATCTGAAATGCCTAAAGACACCTATATCTGAAATGCCTATCGACACCTATATCTGAAATGCCTATCGACACCTATATCTGAAATGCCTATCGACACCTATATCTGAAATGCCTATCGACACCTATATCTGAAATGCCTATCGACACCTATATCTGAAATGCCTATCGACACCTATTTTTGAAATGCCTATCGGAAACTACATCTGAAATGCCTATCAGCACCTATATTTGAAATGCCTATTGGCAACCATATCTGGAATGCCTATCGGCACCTATATTTGAAATGCCTATCGGCTTCTATATCTGAAATGCCTATCGGCACCTATTTTTAAAATGCCAATCGGCAACTATATCTGAAATGCCTATCGGCACCTATATCTGATATGCCTATCGACACCTATATCTGAAATGCCTATCGACACCTATATCTGAAATGCCTATCGACACCTATATCTGAAATGCCTATCGACACCTATATCTGAAATGCCTATCGACACCTATATCTGAAATGCCTATCGACACCTATATCTGAAATGCCTATCGACACCTATATCTGAAATGCCTATCGACACCTATTTTTGAAATGCCTATGGGAAACTACATCTGAAATGCCTATCAGCACCTATATTTGAAATGCCTATCGGCAACCATATCTGGAATGCCTATCGGCACCTATATTTGCAATGCCTATCGGCTTTTATATCTGAAATGCCTATCGGCACCTATTTTTAAAATGACAATCGGCAACTATATCTGAAATGCCTATCGGCACCTATATCTGAAATGCCTATCGACACCTATATCTGAAATGCCTATCGACACCTATATCTGAAATGCCTATCGACACCTATATCTGAAATGCCTATCGACACCTATATCTGAAATGCCTATCGACACCTATATCTGAAATGCCTATTGACACCTATATCTGAAATGCCTATCGACACCTATATCTGAAATGCCTATCGACATCTATATCTGAAATGCCTATCGACACCTATTTTTGAAATGCCTATCGGAAACTACATCTGAAATGCCTATCAGCACCTATATTTGAAATGCCTATCGGCAACCATATCTGGAATGCCTATCGGCACCTATATTTGAAATGCCTATCGGCTTCTATATCTGAAATGCCTATCGGCACCTATTTTTAAAATGCCAATCGGCAACTATATCTGAAATGCCTATCGGCACCTATATCTGAAATGCCTATCGACACCTATATCTGAAATGCCTATCGACACCTATATCTAAAATGCCTATCGACACCTATATCTGAAATGCCTATCGACACCTATATCTGAAATGCCTATCGACACCTATATCTGAAATGCCTATCGACACCTATATCTGAAATGCCTATCGACACCTATATCTGAAATGCCTATCGACACCTATTTTTGAAATGCCTATCGGAAACTACATCTGAAATGCCTATCAGCACCTATATTTGAAATGCCTATCGGCAACCACATCTGGAATGCCTATCGGCACCTATATTTGAAATGCCTTTCGGCTTCTATATCTGAAATGCCTATCGGCACCTATTTTTAAAATGCCAATCGGCAACTATATCTGAAATGCCTATCGGCACCTATATCTGAAATGCCTATCGACACCTATATCTGAAATGCCTATCGACACCTATATCTGAAATGCCTATCGACACCTATATCTGAAATGCCTATCGACACCTATATCTGAAATGCCTATCGACACCTATATCTGAAATGCCTATCGACACCTATATCTGAAATGCCTATCGACACCTATATCTGAAATGCCTATCGACACCTATATCTGAAATGCCTATCGACACCTATTTTTGAAATGCCTATCGGAAACTACATCTGAAATGCCTATCAGCACCTATATTTGAAATGCCTATCGGCAACCATATCTGGAATGCCTATCGGCACCTATATTTGAAATGCCTATCGGCTTCTATATCTGAAATGCCTATCGGCACCTATTTTTAAAATGCCAATCGGCAACTATATCTGAAATGCCTATCGGCACCTATATCTGAAATGCCTATCGACACCTATATCTGAAAGGCCTATCGACACCTATATCTGAAATGCCTATCGACACCTATATCTGAAATGCCTATCGACACCTATATCTGAAATGCCTATCGACACCTATATCTGAAATGTCTATCGACACCTATATCTGAAATGCCTATCGACACCTATATCTGAAATGCCTATCGACACCTATATCTGAAATGCCTATCGACACCTATATCTGAAATGCCTATCGACACCTATATCTGAAATGCCTATCGACACCTATTTTTGAAATGCCTATGGGAAACTACATCTGAAATGCCTATCAGCACCTATATTTGAAATGCCTATCGGCAACCATATCTGGAATGCCTATCGGCACCTATATTTGCAATGCCTATCGGCTTTTATATCTGAAATGCCTATCGGCACCTATTTTTAAAATGACAATCGGCAACTATATCTGAAATGCCTATCGGCACCTATATCTGAAATGCCTATCGACACCTATATCTGAAATGCCTATCGACACCTATATCTGAAATGCCTATCGACACCTATATCTGAAATGCCTATCGACACCTATATCTGAAATGCCTATCGACACCTATATCTGAAATGCCTATTGACACCTATATCTGAAATGCCTATCGACACCTATATCTGAAATGCCTATCGACATCTATATCTGAAATGCCTATCGACACCTATTTTTGAAATGCCTATCGGAAACTACATCTGAAATGCCTATCAGCACCTATATTTGAAATGCCTATCGGCAACCATATCTGGAATGCCTATCGGCACCTATATTTGAAATGCCTATCGGCTTCTATATCTGAAATGCCTATCGGCACCTATTTTTAAAATGCCAATCGGCAACTATATCTGAAATGCCTATCGGCACCTATATCTGAAATGCCTATCGACACCTATATCTGAAATGCCTATCGACACCTATATCTAAAATGCCTATCGACACCTATATCTGAAATGCCTATCGACACCTATATCTGAAATGCCTATCGACACCTATATCTGAAATGCCTATCGACACCTATATCTGAAATGCCTATCGACACCTATATCTGAAATGCCTATCGACACCTATTTTTGAAATGCCTATCGGAAACTACATCTGAAATGCCTATCAGCACCTATATTTGAAATGCCTATCGGCAACCACATCTGGAATGCCTATCGGCACCTATATTTGAAATGCCTTTCGGCTTCTATATCTGAAATGCCTATCGGCACCTATTTTTAAAATGCCAATCGGCAACTATATCTGAAATGCCTATCGGCACCTATATCTGAAATGCCTATCGACACCTATATCTGAAATGCCTATCGACACCTATATCTGAAATGCCTATCGACACCTATATCTGAAATGCCTATCGACACCTATATCTGAAATGCCTATCGACACCTATATCTGAAATGCCTATCGACACCTATATCTGAAATGCCTATCGACACCTATATCTGAAATGCCTATCGACACCTATATCTGAAATGCCTATCGACACCTATTTTTGAAATGCCTATCGGAAACTACATCTGAAATGCCTATCAGCACCTATATTTGAAATGCCTATCGGCAACCATATCTGGAATGCCTATCGGCACCTATATTTGAAATGCCTATCGGCTTCTATATCTGAAATGCCTATCGGCACCTATTTTTAAAATGCCAATCGGCAACTATATCTGAAATGCCTATCGGCACCTATATCTTTAATGCCTATCGACACCTATATCTGAAAGGCATATCGACACCTATATCTGAAATGCCTATCGACACCTATATCTGAAATGCCTATCGACACCTATATCTGAAATGCCTATCGACACCTATATCTGAAATGTCTATCGACACCTATATCTGAAATGCCTATCGACACCTATATCTGAAATGCCTATCGACACCTATTTTTGAAATGCCTATCGGAAACTACATCTGAAATGCCTATCAGCACCTATATTTGAAATGCCTATCGGCAACCATATCTGGAATGCCTATCGGCACCTATATTTGAAATGCCTATCGGCTTCTATATCTGAAATGCCTATCGGCACCTATTTTTAAAATGCCAATCAGCAACTATATCTGAAATGCTTATCGGCACCTATATCTGAAATGCCTATCGACACCTATATCTGAAATGCCTATCGACACCTATATCTGAAATGCCTATCGACACCTATATCTGAAATGCCTATCGACACCTATATATGAAATGCCTATCGACACCTATTTTTGAAATGCCTATCGGAAACTACATCTGAAATGCCTATCAGCACCTATATTTGAAATGCCTATCGGCAACCATATCTGGAATGCCTATCGTCACCTATATTTGAAATGCCTATCGGCTTCTATATCTGAAATGCCTATCGGCACCTATTTTTAAAATGCCAATCGGCAATCATATCTGAAATGCCTATCGGCACCTATATCTGAAATGCCTATCGACACCTATATCTGAAATGCCTATCGACACCTATATCTGAAATGCCTATCGACACCTATATCTGAAATGCCTATCGACACCTATATCTGAAATGCCTATCGACACCTATATCTGAAATGCCTATCGACACCTATATCTGAAATGCCTATCGACACCTATATCTGAAATGCCTTTCGACAACTATATCTGAAATGCCTATCGACACCTATTTTTGAAATGCCTATCGGAAACTACATCTGAAATGCCTATCAGCACCTATATTTGAAATGCCTATCGGCAACCATATCTGGAATGCCTATCGGCACCTATATTTGAAATGCCTATCGGCAACCATATCTGGAATGCCTATCGGCACCTATATTTGAAATGCCTATCGGCTTCTATATCTGAAATGCCTATCGGCACCTATTTTTAAAATGCCAATCGGCAACTATATCTGAAATGCCTATCGGCACCTATATCTGAAATGCCTATCGACACCTATATCTGAAATGCCTATCGACACTTATATCTGAAATGCCTATCGACACCTATATCTGAAATGCCTATCGACACCTATATCTGAAATGCCTATCGACACCTATATCTGAAATGCCTATCGACACCTATATCTGAAATGCCTATCGACACCTATATCTGAAATGCCTATAGACACCTATTTTTGAAATGCCTATCGGAAACTACATCTGAAATGCCTATCAGCACTTATATTTGAAATGCCTATCGGCAACCATATCTGGAATGCCTATCGGCACCTATATTTGAAATGCCTATCGGCTTCTATATCTGAAATGCCTATCGGCACCTATTTTTAAAATGCCAATCGGCAACTATATCTGAAATGCCTATCGGCACTTATATCTGAAATGCCTATCGACATCTATATCTGAAATGCCTATCGACACCTATATCTGAAATGCCTATCGACACCTATATCTGAAATGCCTATCGACACCTATATCTGAAATGCCTATCGACACCTATATCTGAAATGCCTATCGACACCTATATCTGAAATGCCTATCGACACCTATATCTGAAATGCCTATCGACACCTATTTTTGAAATGCCTATCGGAAACTACATCTGAAATGCCTATCAGCACCTATATTTGAAATGCCTATCGGCAACCATATCTGGAATGCCTATCGGCACCTATATTTAAAATGCCTATCGGCTTCTATATCTGAAATGCCTATCGGCACCTATTTTTGAAATGCCAATCGGCAACTATATCTGAAATGCCTATCGGCACCTATATCTGTAATGCCTATCGACACCTATATCTGAAATGCCTATCGACACCTATATCTGAAATGCCTATCGACACCTGAATCTGAAATGCCTATCGACACCTATATCTGAAATGCCTATCGACACCTATATCTGAAATGCCTATCGACACCTATATCTGAAATGCCTATCGACACCTATTTTTGAAATGCCTATCGGAAACTACATCTGAAATGCCTATCAGCACCTATATTTGAAATGCCTATCGGCAACCATATCTGGAATGCCTATCGGCACCTATATTTGAAATGCCTATCGGCTTCTATATCTGAAATGCCTATCGGCACCTATTTTTAAAATGCCAATCGGCAACTATATCTGAAATGCCTATCGGTACCTATATCTGAAATGCCTATCGACACCTATATCTGAAATGCCTATCGACACCTATATCTGAAATGCCTATCGACACCTATATCTGAAATGCCTATCGACACCTATATATGAAATGCCTATCGACACCTATTTTTGAAATGCCTATCGGAAACTACATCTGAAATGCCTATCAGCACCTATATTTGAAATGCCTATCGGCAACCATATCTGGAATGCCTATCGTCACCTATATTTGAAATGCCTATCGGCTTCTATATCTGAAATGCCTATCAGCACCTATTTTTAAAATGCCAATCGGCAACTATATCTGAAATGCCTATCGGCACCTATATCTGAAATGCCTATCGACACCTATATCTGAAATGCCTATCGACACCTATATCTGAAATGCCTATCGACACCTATATCTGAAATGCCTATCGACACCTATATCTGAAATGCCTATCGACACCTATATCTGAGATGCCTATCGACACCTATATCTGAAATGCCTATCGACACCTATATCTGAAATGCCTATCGACACCTATATCTGAAATGCCTATCGACACCTATTTTTGAAATGCCTATCGGAAACTACATCTGAAATGCCTATCAGCACCTATATTTGAAATGCCTATCGGCAACCATATCTGGAATGCCTATCGGCACCTACATTTGAAATGCCTATCGGCTTCTATATCTGAAATGCCTATCGGCACCTATTTTAAAATGCCAATCGGCAACTATATCTGAAATGCCTATCGGCACCTATATCTGAAATGCCTATCGACACCTATATCTGAAATGCCTATCGACACCTATATCTGAAATGCCTATCGACACCTATATCTGAAATGCCTATCGACACCTATATCTGAAATGCCTATCGACACCTATATCTGAAATGCCTATCGACACCTATATCTGAAATGCCTATCGACACCTATATCTGAAATGCCTATCGACACCTATTTTTGAAATGCCTATCGGAAACTACATCTGAAATGCCTATCAGCACCTATATTTGAAATGCCTATCGGCAACCATATCTGGAATGCCTATCGGCACCTATATTTGAAATGCCTATCGGCTTCTATATCTGAAATGCCTATCGGCACCTATTTTTAAAATGCCAATCGGCAACTATATCTGAAATGCCTATCGGCACCTATATCTGAAATGCCTATCGACACCTATATCTGAAATGCCTATCGACACCTATATCTGAAATGCCTATCGACACCTATATCTGAAATGCCTATCGACACCTTTATCTGAAATGCCTATCGACACCTATATCTGAAATGCCTATCGACACCTATATCTGAAATGCCTATCGACACCTATATCTGAAATGCCTATCGACACCTATTTTTGAAATGCCTATCGGAAACTACATCTGAATTGCCTATCAGCACCTATATTTGAAATGCCTATCGGCAACCATATCTGGAATGCCTATCGGCACCTATATTTGAAATGCCTATCGGCTTCTATATCTGAAATGCCTATCGGCACCTATTTTTAAAATGTTAATCGGCAACTATATCTGAAATGCCTATCGGCACCTATATCTGAAATGCCTATGGACACCTATATCTGAAATGCCTATCGACACCTATATCTGAAATGCCTATCGACACCTATATCTGAAATGCCTATCGACACCTATATATGAAATGCCTATCGACACCTATTTTTGAAATGCCTATCGGAAACTACATCTGAAATGCCTATCAGCACCTATATTTGAAATGCCTATCGGCAAACATATCTGGAATGCCTATCGGCGCCTATATTTGAAATGCCTATCGGCTTCTATATCTGAAATGCCTATCGGCACCTATTTTTAAAATGCCAATCGGCAACTATATCTGAAATGCCTATCGACACCTATATCTGAAATGCCTATCGACACCTATATCTGAAATGCCTATCGACACCTATATCTGAAATGCCTATCGACACCTATTTTTGAAATGCCTATCGGAAACTACATCTGAAATGCCTATCAGCACCTATATTTGAAATGCCTATCGGCAACCATATCTGGAATGCCTATCGGCACCTATATTTGAAATGCCTATCGGCTTCTATATCTGAAATGCCTATCGGCACCTATATTTGAAATGCCTATCGGCTTCTATATCTGAAATGCCTATCGGCACCTATTTTTAAAATGCCTATCGACACCTATATCTGAAATGCCTATCGACACCTATATCTGAAATGCCTATCGACACATATATCTGAAATGCCTATCGACACCTATATCTGAAATGCCTATCGACACCTATATCTGAAATGCCTATCGACACCTATATCTGAAATGCCTATCGACACCTATATCTGAAATGCCTATCGACACCTATATCTGAAATGCCCATCGACACCTATATCTGAAATGCCTATCGACACCTATATCTGAAATGCCTATCGACACCTATATCTGAAATGCCTATCGACACCTATATCTGAAATGCCTATCGACACCTATTTTTGAAATGCCTATCGGAAACTACATCTGAAATGCCTATCAGCACTTATATTTGAAATGCCTATCGGCAACCATATCTGGAATGCCTATCGGCACCTATATTTGAAATGCCTATCGGCTTCTATATCTGAAATGCCTATCGGCACCTATTTTTAAAATGCCAATCGGCAAATATATCTGAAATGCCTATCGGCACTTATATCTGAAATGCCTATCGACCCCTATATCTGAAATGCCTATCGACACCTATATCTGAAATGCCTATCGACACCTATATCTGAAATGCCTATCGACACCTATATCTGAAATGCCTATCGACACCTATATCTGAAATGGCTATCGACACCTATATCTGAAATGCCTATCGACACCTATATCTGAAATGCCTATCGACACCTATTTTTGAAATGCCTATCGGCAACAATATCTGGAATGCCTATCGGCACCTATATTTGAAATGCCTATCGGCTTCTATATCTGAAATGCCTATCGGCACCTATTTTTAAAATGCCAATCGGCAACTATATCTGAAATGCCTATCGGCACCTATATCTGAAATGCCTATCGACACCTATATCTGAAATGCCTATCGGTACCTATATCTGAAATGCCTATCGACACCTATATCTGAAATGCCTATCGACACCTATATCTGAAATGCCTATCGACACCTATATCTGAAATGCCTATCGACACCTATATATGAAATGCCTATCGACACCTATTTTTGAAATGCCTATCGGAAACTACATCTGAAATGCCTATCAGCACCTATATTTGAAATGCCTATCGGCAACCATATCTGGAATGCCTACCGTCACCTATATTTGAAATGCCTATCGGCTTCTATATCTGAAATGCCTATCAGCACCTATTTTTAAAATGCCAATCGGCAACTATATCTGAAATGCCTATCGGCACCTATATCTGAAATGCCTATCGACACCTATATCTGAAATGCCTATCGACACCTATATCTGAAATGCCTATCGACACCTATATCTGAAATGCCTATCGACACCTATATCTGAAATGCCTATCGACACCTATATCTGAAATGCCTATCGACACCTATATCTGAAATGCCTATCGACACCTATATCTGAAATGCCTATCGACACCTATATCTGAAATGCCTATCGACACCTATTTTTGAAATGCCTTTCGGAAACTACATCTGAAATGCCTATCAGCACCTATATTTGAAATGCCTATCGGCAACCATATCTGGAATGCCTATCGGCACCTATATTTGAAATGCCTATCGGCTTCTATATCTGAAATGCCTATCGGCACCTATTTTTAAAATGCCAATCGGCAACTATATCTGAAATGCCTATCGGCACCTATATCTGAATTGCCTATCGACACCTATATCTGAAATGCCTATCGACACCTATATCTGAAATGCCTATCGACACCTATATCTGAAATGCCTATCGACACCTATATCTGAAATGCCTATCGACACCTATATCTGAAATGCCTATCGACACCTATATCTGAAATGCCTATCGACACCTATTTTTGAAATGCCTATCGGAAACTACATCTGAAATGCCTATCAGCACCTATATTTGAAATGCCTATCGGCAACCATATCTGGAATGCCTATCGGCACCTATATTTGAAATGCCTATCGGCTTCTATATCTGAAATGCCTATCGGCACCTATTTTTAAAATGCCAATCGGCAACTATATCTGAAATGCCTATCGGCACCTATATCTGAAATGCCTATCGACACCTATATCTGAAATGCCTATCGACACCTATATCTGAAATGCCTATTGACACCTATATCTGAAATGCCTATCGACACCTATATCTGAAATGCCTATCGACACCTATTTTTGAAATGCCTATCGGAAACTACATCTGAAATGCCTATCAGCACCTATATTTGAAATGCCTATCGGCAACCATATCTGGAATGCCTATCGGCACCTATTTTTGAAATGCCTATCGGCTTCTATATCTGAAATGCCTATCGGCACCTATTTTTAAAATGCCAATCGGCAACTACATCTGAAATGCCTATCGACACCTATATCTGAAATGCCTATCGACACCTATATCTGAAATGCCTATCGACACCTATATCTGAAATGCCTATCGACACCTATATCTGAAATGCCTATCGACACCTATATCTGAAATGCCTATCGACACCTATATCTGAAATGCCTATCGACACCTATTTTTGAAATGCCTGTCGGAAACTACATCTGAAATGCCTATCAGCACCTATATTTGAAATGCCTATCGGCAACCATATCTGGAATGCCTATCGGCACCTATATTTGAAATGCCTATCGGCTTCTATATCTGAAATACCTATCGGCACCTATTTTTAAAATGCCAATCAGCAACTATATCTGAAATGCCTATCGGCACCTATATCTGAAATGCCTATCGACACCTATATCTGAAATGCCTATCGACACCTATATCTGAAATGCCTATCGACACCTATATCTGAAATGCCTATCGACACCTATATCTGAAATGCCTATCGACACCTATATCTGAAATGCCTATCGACACCTATATCTGAAATGCCTATCGACACCTATATCTGAAATGCCTATCGACACCTATATCTGAAATGCCCATCGACACCTATTTTTGAAATGCCTATCGGAAACTAAATCTGAAATGCCTATCAGCACTTATATTTGAAATGCCTATCGGCAACCATATCTGGAATGCCTATCGGCACCTATATTTGAAATGCCTATCGGCTTCTATATCTGAAATGCCTATCGGCACCTATTTTTAAAATGCCAATCGGCAACTATATCTGAAATGCCTATCGGAACCTATATCTGAAGTGCCTATCGACACCTATATCTGAAATGCCTATCGACACCTATATCTGAAATGCCTATCGACACCTATATCTGAAATGCCTATCGACACCTATATCT
Organism: Venustoraphidia nigricollis; assembly: GCA_034508555.1. Lineage (NCBI taxonomy): Eukaryota > Metazoa > Arthropoda > Insecta > Raphidioptera > Raphidiidae > Venustoraphidia > Venustoraphidia nigricollis. The sequence continues at coordinate 48,654 of JAVRKA010000614.1, forward strand.
GAAATGCCTATCGACACCTATATCTGAAATGCCTATCGACACCAATATCTGAAATGCCTATCGACACCTATATCTGAAATGCCTATCGACACCTATTTTTGAAATGCCTATCGGAAACTACATCTGAAATGCCTATCAGCACCTATATTTGAAATGCCTATCGGCAACCATATCTGGAATGCCTATCGGCACCTATATTTGAAATGCCTATCGGCTTCTATATCTGAAATGCCTATCGGCACCTATTTTTAAAATGCCAATCGGCACCTATATCTGAAATGCCTATCGACACCTATATCTGAAATGCCTATCGACACCTATATCTGAAATGCCTATCGACACCTATATCTGAAATGCCTATCGACACCTATATCTGAAATGCCTATCGACACCTATATCTGAAATGCCTATCGACACCTATATCTGAAATGCCTATCGACACCTATTTTTGAAATGCCTATCGGAAACTACATCTGAAATGCCTATCAGCACCTATATTTGAAATGCCTATCGGCAACCATATCTGGAATGCCTATCGGCACCTATATTTGAAATGCCTATCGGCTTCTATATCTGAAATGCCTATCGGCACCTATTTTTAAAATGCCAATCGGCAACTATATCTGAAATGCCTATCGGCACCTATATCTGAAATGCCAAATCGACACCTATATCTGAAATGCCCATCGACACCTATATCTGAAATGCCTATCGACACCTATATCTGAAATGCCTATCGACACCTATATCTGAAATGCCTATCGACACCTATATCTGAAATGCCTATCGACACCTATATCTGAAATGCCTATCGACACCTATATCTGAAATGCCTATCGACACCTATATCTGAAATGCCTATCGACATCTATTTTTGAAATGCCTATCGGAAACTACATCTGAAATGCCTATCAGCACTTATATTTGAAATGCCTATCGGCAACCATATCTGGAATGCCTATCGTCACCTATATTTGAAATGCCTATCGGCTTCTATATCTGAAATGCCTATCGGCACCTATTTTTAAAATGCCAATCGGCAACTATATCTGAAATGCCTATCGGCACTTATATCTGAAATGCCTATCGACACCTATATCTGAAATGCCTATCGACACCTATATCTGAAATGCCTATCGACACCTATATCTGAAATGCCTATCGACACCTATATCTGAAATGCCTATCGACACCTATATCTGAAATGCTTATCGACACCTATATCTGAAATGCCTATCGACACCTATATCTGAAATGCCTATCGACACCTATATCTGAAATGCCTATCGACACCTATTTTTGAAATGCCTATCGGAAACTACATCTGAAATGCCTATCAGCACCTATATTTGAAATGCCTATCGGCAACCATATCTGGAATGCCTATCGGCACCTATATTTGAAATGCCTATCGGCTTCTATATCTGAAATGCCTATCGGCACCTATTTTTAAAATGCCAATCGGCAACTATATCTGAAATGCCTATCGGCACCTATATCTGAAATGCCTATCGACACCTATATCTGAAATGCCTATCGACACCTATATCTGAAATGCCTATCGACACCTATATCTGAAATGCCTATCGACACCTATATCTGAAATGCCTATCGACACCTATATCTGAAATGCCTATCGACACCTATATCTGAAATGCCTATCGACACCTATATCTGAAATGCCTATCGACACCTATTTTTGAAATGCCTATCGGAAACTACATCTGAAATGCCTATCAGCACCTATATTTGAAATGCCTATCGGCTTCTATATCTGAAATGCCTATCGGCACCTATTTTTAAAATGCCAATCGGCAACTATATCTGAAATGCCTATCGGCACCTATATCTGAAATGCCTATCGACACCTATATCTGAAATGCCTATCGACACCTATATCTGAAATGCCTATCGACACCTATATCTGAAATGCCTATCGACACCTATATCTGAAATGCCTATCGACACCTATATCTGAAATGCCTATCGACACCTATATCTGAAATGCCTATCGACACCTATTTTTGAAATGCCTATCGGAAACTACATCTGAAATGCCTATCAGCACCTATATTTGAAATGCCTATCGGCAACCATATCTGGAATGCCTATCGGCACCTATATTTGAAATGCCTATCGGCTTCTATATCTGAAATGCCTATCGGCACCTATTTTTAAAATGCCAATCGGCAACTATATCTGAAATGCCTATCGGCACCTATATCTGAGATGCCTATCGACACCTATATCTGAAATGCCTATCGACACCTATATCTGAAATGCCTATCGACACCTATATCTGAAATGCCTATCGACACCTATATCTGAAATGCCTATCGACACCTATATTTGAAATGCCTATCGACACCTATATCTGAAATGCCTATCGACACCTATATCTGAAATGCCTATCGACACCTATATCTAAAATGCCTATCGACACCTATATCTGAAATGCCTATCGACACCTATATCTGAAATGCCTATCGACACCTATTTTTAAAATGCCTATCGGAAACTACATCTGAAATGCCTATCAGCACCTATATTTGAAATGCCTATCGGCAACCATATCTGGAATGCCTATCGGCACCTATATTTGAAATGCCTATCGGCTTCTATATTTGAAATGCCTATCGGCACCCATTTTTAAAATGCCAATCGGCAACTATATCTGAAATGCCTATCGGCACCTATATCTGAAATGCCTTTCGACACCTATATCTGAAATGCCTATCGACACCTATATCTGAAATGCCTATCGACACCTATATCTGAAATGCCTATCGACACCTATATCTGAAATGCCTATCGACACCTATATCTGAAATGCCTATCGACACCTATATCTGAAATGCCTATCGACACCTATTTTTGAAATGCCTATCGGAAACTACATCTGAAATGCCTATCAGCACCTATATTTGAAATGCCTATCGGCAACCATATCTGGAATGCCTATCGGCACCTATATTTGAAATGCCTATCGGCTTCTATATCTGAAATGCCTATCGGCACCTATTTTTAAAATGCCAATCGGTAACTATATCTGAAATGCCTATCGGCACCTATATCTGAAATGCCTATCGACACCTATATCTGAAATGCCTATCGACACCTATATCTGAAATGCCTATCGACACCTATATCTGAAATGCCTATCGACACCTATATCTGAAATGCTTATCGACACCTATATCTGAAATGCCTATCGACACCTATATCTGAAATGCCTATCGACACCTATATCTGAAATGCCTATCGACACCTATATCTGAAATGCCTATCGACACCTATTTTTAAAATGCCTATCGGAAACTACATCTGAAATGCCTATCAGCACCTATATTTGAAATGCCTATCGGCAACCATATCTGGAATGCCTATCGGCACCTATATTTGAAATGCCTATCGGCTTCTATATCTGAAATGCCTATCGGCACCTATTTTTAAAATGCCAATCGGCAACTATATCTGAAATGCCTATCGGCACCTATATCTGAAATGCCTATCGACACCTATATCTGAAATGCCTATCGACACCTATATCTGAAATGCCTATCGACACCTATATCTGAAATGCCTATCGACACCTATATCTGAAATGCCTATCGACACCTATATCTGAAATGCCTATCGACACCTATATCTGAAATGCCTATCGACACCTATATCTGAAATGCCTTCGACACCTATTTTTGAAATGCCTATCGGAAACTACATCTGAAATGCCTATCAGCACCAATATTTGAAATGCCTATCGGCAACCATATCTGGAATGCCTATCGGCACCTATATTTGAAATGCCTATCGGCTTCTATATCTGAAATGCCTATCGACACCTATATCTGAAATGCCTATCGACACCTATATCTGAAATGCCTATCGACACCTATATCTGAAATGCCTATCGACTCCTATATCTGAAATGCCTATCGACACCTATTTTTGAAATGCCTATCGGAAACTACATCTGAAATGCCTATCAGCACCTATATTTGAAATGCCTATCGGCAACCATATCTGGAATGCCTATCGGCACCTATATTTGAAATGCCTATCGGCTTCTATATCTGAAATGCCTATCGGCACCTATTTTTAAAATGCCAATCGGCAACTATATCTGAAATGCCTATCGACACCTATATCTGAAATGCCTATCGACACCTTTATCTGAAATGCCTATCGACACGTATATCTGAAATGCCTATCGACACCTATATCTGAAATGCCTATCGACACCTATATCTGAAATGCCTATCGACACCTATATCTGAAATGCCTATCGACACCTATATCTGAAATGCCTATCGACACCTATTTTTGAAATGCCTATCGGAAACTACATCTGAAATGCCTATCAGCACTTATATTTGAAATGCCTATCGGCAACCATATCTGGAATGCCTATCGGCACCTATATTTGAAATGCCTATCGGCTTCTATATCTGAAATGCCTATCGGCACCTATTTTTAAAATGCCAATCGGCAACTATATCTGAAATGCCTATCGGCACCTATATCTGAAGTGCCTATCGACACCTATATCTGAAATGCCAATCGGCAACTATATCTGAAATGCCTATCGGCACCTATATCTGAAATGCCTATCGACACCTATATCTGAAATGCCTATCGACACCTATATCTGAAATGCCTATCGACACCTGAATCTGAAATGCCTATCGACACCTATATCTGAAATGCCTATCGACACCTATATCTGAAATGCCTATCGACACCTATATCTGAAATGCCTATCGACACATATATCTAAAATGCCTATCGACACCTATTTTTGAAATGCCTATCGGAAACTACATCTGAAATGCCTATCAGCACCTATATTTGAAATGCCTATCGGACCATATCTGGAATGCCTATCGGTACCTATATTTGAAATGCCTATCGGCTTCTATATCTGAAATGCCTATCGGCACCTATTTTTAAAATGCCAATCGGCAACTATATCTGAAATGCCTATCGGCACCTATATCTGAAATGCCTATCGACACCTATATCTGAAATGCCTATCGACACCTATATCTGAAATGCTTATCGACACCTATATCTGAAATGCCTATCGACACCTATATCTGAAATGCCTATCGACACCTATATCTGAAATGCCTATCGACACCTATATCTGAAATGCCTATCGACACCTATATCTGAAATGCCTATCGACACCTATATCTGAAATGCCTATCGACACCTATATCTGAAATGCCTATCGACACCTATTTTTGAAATGCCTATCGGAAACTACATCTGAAATGCCTATCAGCACCTATATTTGAAATGCCTATCGGCAACCATATCTGGAATGCCTATCGGCACCTATATTTGAAATGCCTATCGGCTTCTATATCTGAAATGCCTATCGGCACCTATTTTTAAAATGCCAATCGGCAACTATATCTGAAATGCCTATCGGCACCTATATCTGAAATGCCTATCGACACCTATATCTGAAATGCCTATTGACACCTATATCTGAAATGCCTATCGACACCTATATCTGAAATGCCTATCGACACCTATATCTGAAATGCCTATCGACACCTATATCTGAAATGCCTATCGACACCTATTTTTGAAATGCCTATCGGAAACTACATCTGAAATGCCTATCAGCACCTATATTTGAAATGCCTATCGGCAACCATATCAGGAATGCCTATCGGCACCTATATTTGAAATGCCTATCGGCTTCTATATCTTAAATGCCTATCGGCACATATTTTTAAAATGCCAATCGGCAACTATATCTGAAATGCCTATCGACACCTATATCTGAAATGCCTATCGACACCTATATCTGAAATGCCTATCGACACCTATATCTGAAATGCCTATCGACACCTATATCTGAAATGCCTATCGACACCTATATCTGAAATGCCTTTCGACACCTATATCTGAAATGCCTATCGACACCTATTTTTGAAATGCCTGTCGGAAACTACATCTGAAATGCCTATCAGCACCTATATTTGAAATGCCTATCGGCAACCATATCTGGAATGCCTATCGGCACCTATATTTGAAATGCCTATCGGCTTCTATATCTGAAATACCTAACGGCACCTATTTTTAAAATGCCAATCGGCAACTATATCTGAAATGCCTATCGGCACCTATATCTGAAATGCCTATCGACACCTATATCTGAAATGCCTATCGACACCTATATCTGAAATGCCTATCGACACCTATATCTGAAATGCCTATCGACACCTATATCTGAAATGCCTATCGACACCTATATCTGAAATGCCTATCGACACCTATATCTGAAATGCCTATCGACACCTATATCTGAAATGTCTATCGACACCTATATCTGAAATGCCCATCGACACCTATTTTTGAAATGCCTATCGGAAACTAAATCTGAAATGCCTATCAGCACTTATATTTGAAATGCCTATCGGCAACCATATCTGGAATGCCTATCGGCACCTATATTTGAAATGCCTATCGGCTTCTATATCCGAAATGCCTATTGGCACCTATATCTGAAATGCCTATCGACACCTATATCTGAAATGCCTATCGACACCTATATCTGAAATGCCTATCGACACCTATATCTGAAATGCCTATCGACACCTATATCTGAAATGCCTATCGACACCAATATCTGAAATGCCTATCGACACCTATATCTGAAATGCCTATCGACACCTATTTTTGAAATGCCTATCGGAAACTACATCTGAAATGCCTATCAGCACCTATATTTGAAATGCCTATCGGCAACCATATCTGGAATGCCTATCGGCACCTATATTTGAAATGCCTATCGGCTTCTATATCTGAAATGCCTATCGGCACCTATTTTTAAAATGCTTATCGGCAACTATATCTGAAATGCCTATCGGCACCTATATCTGAAATGCCTATCGACACCTATATCTGAAATGCCTATCGACACCTATATCTGAAATGCCTATCGACACCTATATCTGAAATGCCTATCGACACCTATATCTGAAATGCCTATCGACACCTATATCTGAAATGCCTATCGACACCTATATCTGAAATGCCTATCGACACCTATATCTGAAATGCCTATCGACACCTATTTTTGAAATGCCTATCGGAAACTACATCTGAAATGCCTATCAGCACCTATATTTGAAATGCCTATCGGCAACCATATCTGGAATGCCTATCGGCACCTATATTTGAAATGCCTATCGGCTTCTATATCTGAAATGCCTATCGGCACCTATTTTTAAAATGCCAATCGGCAACTATATCTGAAATGCCTATCGGCACCTATATCTGAAATGCCTATCGACACCTATATCTGAAATGCCCATCGACACCTATATCTGAAATGCCTATCGACACCTATATCTGAAATGCCTATCGACACCTATATCTGAAATGCCTATAGACACCTATATCTGAAATGCCTATCGACACCTATATCTGAAATGCCTATCGACACCTATATCTGAAATGCCTATCGACACCTATTTTTGAAATGCCTATCGGAAACTACATCTGAAAAGCCTATCAGCACCTATATTTGAAATGCCTATCGGCAACCATATCTGGAATGCCTATCGGCACCTATATTTGAAATGCCTATCGGCTTCTATATCTGAAATGCCTATCGGCACCTATTTTTTAAATGCCAATCGGCAACTATATCTGAAATGCCTATCGGCACCTATATCTGAGATGCCTATCGACACCTATATCTGAAATGCCTATCGACACCTATATCTGAAATGCCTATCGACACCTATATCTGAAATGCCTATCGACACCTATATCTGAAATGCCTATCGACACCTATATCTGAAATGCCTATCGACACCTATATCTGAAATGCCTATCGACACCTATATCTGAAATGCCTATCGACACCTATATCTGAAATGCCTATCGACACCTATATCTGAAATGCCTATCGACACCTATTTTTGAAATGCCTATCGGAAACTACATCTGAAATGCCTATCAGCACCTATATTTGAAATGCCTATCGGCAACCATATCTGGAATGCCTATCGGCACCTATATTTGAAATGCCTATCGGCTTCTATATATGAAATGCCTATCGGCACCTATTTTTAAAATGCCAATCGGCAACTATATCTGAAATGCCTATCGGCACCTATATCTGAAATGCCTATCGACACCTATATCTGAAATGCCTATCGACACCTATATCTGAAATGCCTATCGACACCTATATCTGAAATGCCTATCGACACCTATATCTGAAATGCCTATCGACACCTATATCTGAAATGCCTATCGACACCTATATCTGAAATGCCTATCGACACCTATATCTGAAATGCCTATCGACACATATTTTTGAAATGCCTATCGGAAACTACATCTGAATTGCCTATCAGCACCTATATTTGAAATGCCTAACGGCAACCATATCTGGAATGCCTATCGGCACCTATATTTGAAATGCCTATCGGCTTCTATATCTGAAATGCCTATCGGCACCTATTTTTAAAATGCCAATCGGCAACTATATCTGAAATGCCTATCGGCACCTATATCTGAAATGCCTATCGACACCTATATCTGAAATGCCTATCGACACCTATATCTGAAATGCCTATCGACACCTATATCTGAAATGCCTATCGACACCTATATCTGAAATGCCTATCGACACCTATATCTGAAATGCCTATCGACACCTATATCTGAAATGCCTATCGACACCTATTTTTGAAATGCCTATCGGAAACTACATCTGAAATGCCTATCAGCACCTATATTTGAAATGCCTATCGGCAACCATATCTGGAATGCCTATCGGCACCTATATTTGAAATGCCTATCGGCTTCTATATCTGAAATGCCTATCGGCACCTATTTTTAAAATGCCAATCGGCAACTATATCTGAAATGCCTATCGGCACCTATATCTGAAATGCCTATCGACACCTATATCTGAAATGCCTATCGACACCTATATCTGAAATGCCTATCGACACCTATATCTGAAATGCCTATCGACACCTATATCTGAAATGCCTATCGACACCTATATCTGAAATGCCTATCGACACCTATATCTGAAATGCCTATCGACACCTATATCTGAAATGCCTATCGACACCTATTTTTGAAATGCCTATCGGAAACTACATCTGAAATGCCTATCAGCACCTATATTTGAAATGCCTATCGGCAACCATATCTGGAATGCCTATCGGCACCTATATTTGAAATGCCTATCGGCTTCTATATCTGAAATGCCTATCGGCACCTATTTTTAAAATGCCAATAGGCAACTATATCTGAAATGCCTATCGGCACCTATATCTGAAATGCCTATCGACACCTATATCTGAAATGCCTATCGACACCTATATCTGAAATGCCTATCGACACCTATATCTGAAATGCCTATCGACACCTATATCTGAAATGCCTATCGAAACCTATATCTGAAATGCCTATCGACACCTATATCTGAAATGCCTATCGACACCTATTTTTGAAATGCCTATCGGAAACTACATCTGAAATGCCTATCAGCACCTATATTTGAAATGCCTATCGGCAACCATATCTGGAATGCCTATCGGCACCTATATTTGAAATGCCTATCGGCATCTATATCTGAAATGCCTATCGGCACCTATTTTTAAAATGCCAATCGGCAACTATATCTGAAATGCCTATCGGCACCTATATCTGAAATGACTATCGACACCTATATCTGAAATGCCTATCGACACCTATATCTGAAATGCCTATCGACACCCATATCTGAAATGCCTATCGACACCTATATCTGAAATGCCTATCGACACCTATTTTTGAAATGCCTATCGGAAACTACATCTGAAATGCCTATCAGCACCTATATTTGAAATGCCTATCGGCAACCATATCTGGAATGCCTATCGGCACCTATATTTGAAATGCCTATCGGCTTCTATATCTGAAATGCCTATCGGCACCTATTTTTAAAATGCCAATCGGCAACTATATCTGAAATGCCTATCGGCACCTATATCTGAAATGCCTATCGACACCTATATCTGAAATGCCTATCGACACCTATATCTGAAATGCCTATCGACACCTATATCTGAAATGTCTATCGACACCTATATCTGAAATGCCTATCGACACCTATATCTGAAATGCCTATCGACACCTATATCTGAAATGCCTATCGACACCTATATCTGAAATGCCTATCGACACCTATATCTGAAATGCCTATCGACACCTATATCTGAAATGCCTATCGACACCTATATCTGAAATGCCTATCGACACCTATATCTGAAATGCCTATCGACACCTATTTTTGAAATGCCTATCGGAAACTACATCTGAAATGCCTATCAGCACCTATATTTGAAATGCCTATCGGCAACCATATCTGGAATGCCTATCGGCACCTATATTTGAAATGCCTATCGGCTTCTATATCTGAAATGTCTATCGGCACCTATTTTTAAAATGCCAATCGGCAACTATATCTGAAATGCCTATCGGCACCTATATCTGAAATGCCTATCGACACCTATATCTGAAATGCCTATTGACACCTATATCTGAAATGCCTATCGACACCTATATCTGAAATGCCTATCGACATTTATATCTGAAATGCCTATCGACACCTATATCTGAAATGCCTATCGACACCTATATCTGAAATGCCTATCGACACCTATATCTGAAATGCCTATCGACACCTATTTTTGAAATGCCTATCGGAAACTACATCTGAAATGCCTATCAGCACCTATATTTGAAATGCCTATCGGCAACCATATCTGGAATGCCTATCGGCACCTATATTTGAAATGCCTATCGGCTTCTATATCTGAAATGCCAATCGGCACCTATTTTTAAAATGCCAATCGGCAACTATATCTGAAATGCCTATCGGCACCTATATCTGAAATGCCTATCGACACCTATATCTGAAATGCCTATCGACACCTATATCTGAAATGCCTATCGACACCTATATCTGAAATGCCTATCGGCACCTATATCTGAAATGCCAATCGGCAACTATATCTGAAATGCCTATCGGCACCTATATCTGAAATGCCTATCGGCACCTATTTTTGAAATGCCTATCGGAAACTACATCTGAAATGCCTATCAGCACCTATATTTGAAATGCCTATCGGCAACCATATCTGGAATGCCTATCGGCACCTATATTTGAAATGCTTATCGGCTTCTATATCTGAAATGCCTATCGGCACCTATTTTTAAAATACCAATCGGCAACTATATCTGAAATGCCTATCGGCACCTATATCTGAAATGCCTATCGGCACCTATTTTTGAACTGCCTATCGGAAACTACATCTGAAATGCCTATCAGCACCTATATTTGAAATTCCTATCGGCAACCATATCTGGAATGCCTATCGGCACCTATATTTGAAATGCCTATCGGCTTCTATATCTGCAATGCCTATCGACACCTATTTTTAAAATGCCAATTGGCAACTGTATCTGAAATGCCTATCGGCACCTATATCTGAAATGCCTATCGGTACCTATTTTTGAAATGCCTATCGGAAACTACATCTGAAATGCCTATCAGCACTTATGTTTGAAATGCCTTTTGGCAACCATATCTGGAATGCCTATCGGCACCTATATTTGAAATGCCTATCGGCTTCTATATCTGAAATGCCTATCGGCACCTATTTTTAAAATGCCAATCGGCAACTATATCTGAAATGCCTATCGGCACCTATATCTGAAATGCCTATCGGCACCTATTTTTAAAATGCCTTTCGGAAACTACATCTGAAATGCCTATCTGCTCCTATATTTGAAATGCCTATCGGCAAGCATATCTGAAATGCCTATTGACACCTATATTTGAAATACCTATCGGCTTCTATATCTGAAATGCCTATCGGCACCTGTTTTTAAAATGCCAATCGGCAACTATATCTGCAATGCCTATCGGCACCTATATCTGAAATGCCTATCGGCATCAATTTTTGAAATGCCTATCGGAAACTACATCTAAAATGCCTATCAGAACCTATATTTGAAATGCCTATCGGCAACCATATCTGGAATGCCTATCGGCACCTATATTTGAAATCCCTATCGGCTTCTATATCTAAAATGCCTATCGGCACCTATTTTTAAAATGCCAAATGGCAACTATATCTGAAATGCTTATCGGCACCTATATCTGAAATGCCTATCGGCACCTATTTTTGAAATGCCTATCGGAAACTACATCTGAAATGCCTATCAGCACCTATATTTGAAATGCCTATCGGCAACCATATCTGGAATGCCTATCGGCACCTATATTTGAAATGCCTATCGGCTTCTATATCTAAAATGCCTATCGGCACCTATTTATAAAATGCCAATCGGCAACTATATCTGAAATGCCTATCGGCACCTATATCTGAAATGCCTCTCGGCACCTATTTTTGAAATGCCTATCGGAAACTACATCTGAAATGCCTATCAGCACCTATATTTGAAATGCCTATCGGCAACCATATCTGAAATGCCTATCGACACCTATATTTAAAATACCTATCGGCTTCTATATCTGAAATGCCTATCGGCACCTATTTTTAAAATGTAAATCGGTAACTATGTCTGAAATGCCTATCGGCACCTATATCTGAAATGCCTATCGGCACCATTTTTTGAAATGCCTATCGGAAACTACATCTGGAATGCCTATCAGCACCTATATTTGAAATGCCTATCGGCAACCATATCTGGAATGCCTATCGGCACCTATATTTGAAATGCCTATCGGCTTCTATATCTGAAATGCCTATCGACACCTATTTTTAAAATGCCTATCGGCAACTATATCTAAAATGCCTATCGGCAACTATATCTGAAATGCCTATCGGCACCTATTTTTGAAATGCCTGTCGGAAACTACATCTGAAATGCCTATCAGCACCTTTATTTGAAATGCCTATCGGCAACCATATCTGAAATGCCTATCGACACCTATATTTGAAATACCTATCGGCTTCTATAACTGAAATGCCTATCGGCACCTATTTTTAAAATGCCAATTGGCAACTATATCTGAAATGCCTATCGGCACCTATATCTGAAATGCCTATTGGCACCAATTTTTGAAATGCCTATCGAAAACTACATCTGAAATGCCTATCAGCACCTATATTTGAAATGCCTATCGGCAACCATATCTGGAATGCTTATCGGCACCTCTATTTGAAATGCCTATCGGCCTCTATATCTGAAATGCCTATCGGCACCTATTTTTAAAATGCCAATCGGAAACTATATCTGAAATGCCTATCGGCACCTATATCTGAAATGCCTATCGGCACCAATTTTTTAAATGCCTATCTGAAACTACATCTGAAATGCCTATCAGCACCTATATTTGAAATGCCTATCGGCAAACATATCTGGAATGCCTATCGGCACCTATATTTAAAATGCCTATCGGCTTCTATATCTGAAATGCCTATCGGCACCTATTTTTAAAATGCCAATCGGCAACTATATCTGAAATGCCTATCGGCACCTATATCTGAAATGCCTTTCGGCAATTTTATCTGAAATGCCTATCGACACCTATATTTGAAATGCCTATCGGCACCTATATTTTAAATGCCTATCGGCAACTATATCTGATATGCCTATCGGCACCTATATCTGGAATGCCTATCGGCACCTATATTTAAAATGCCTATCGGCTTCTATATCTAAAATGCCTATCGGCACCTATTTTTAAAATGCCAATCGGCAACTATATCTGAAATGCCTATCGGCTCCTATATCTGAAATGCCTATCGGCACCTATTTTTGATATGCCTATCGGAAACTACATTTGAAATGCCTATCAGCACCTATATTTGAAATGCCTATCGGCAACCATATCTGCAATGCCTATCGACAACTATATTTGAAATACCTATTGGCTTCTATATCTGAAATGCCTATCGGCAACTATTTTTAAAATGCCAATCGGCAACTATATCTGAAATGCCTATCGACACAAATTTTTGAAATGCCTATCGGAAACTACATCTGAAATGCCTATCAGCACCTATATTTGAAATGCCTATCGGCAACCATATCTGGAATGCCTATCGGCACCTATATTTGAAATGCCTATCGGCTTCTATATCTGAAATAGAGCTGTAAAAGTAACGAGAAATTGTGTACCCGCATGTATTCGTTACTAAAACAATCAGCACCCGTTACTTTCGTATCGTTACGTTACTCGTTACTTTAGAGTTTTGATACAATCAAGCACTAGCGTCCAGCTGCTAATACAATGACACGAGTGCGACTCGATGCGATACTTCATGCGAAACTCGAACATGAAGTATCGCATCGAGTCGCATTCGCGTCATTGTTAAAATTATTTTAAGAAGAGGTTTATCACAAACAAGTAACAACATACGACAACAATATAATATGGAAAATTCTTTATTGAGACAACATTAACAATTAAAAACTCTGAAACAAAATAAAACATTCTTTAGTAAAATAAATAATAATGAAAAGAAACATTTGAGAAAAACAATAACTATCTCAAATTATTTATCCAAATTTTCAATTTACAAATTATGCACTGTAAGTGTTAATGTTAAAAATATGCAAAAATACAAAATAGGCCTTTATGTTGTGAAAATTATTACTTACCTCATAAAAAATAGCAACACAACACTTTACACTACTCACCGAGCTACTCACTAAATATTATCTCTTCTAAAATAATGTTACAATGTACGGCGGTATGCCCAGCAATAACGTAATATTATATTTGTATTGTAATGTACCGAACGAATTCAAAATACATCAAAAATGAACGTACACATTACACATACACACGCATACGTACGACGCACGATGTATTCCAGTTCACGTATGATTCGTATTCGTTCGTATAACTATAACGAATCAAACCTGACTCTGTGTCTGTGACCAGCTCTGTGAATCAAACACTGACATACGACAAATGCGAGTAACGAAATTAATTTGTGAGTAACGATTCGGTACTTCGAGTCAGGCGATGTACCCGTTACTCGGTAACGAATACATACGGTTTGCTACAGCTCTAATCTGAAATGCCTATCGACACCTATTTTTAAAATGCCAATTGGCAACTATATCTGAAATACCTATCGGCACGTATATCTGAAATGCCTATCGGTACCTATTTTTGAAATGCCTATCGGAAACTACATCTGAAATGCCTATCAGCACCTATATTTGAAATGCCTATCGGCAACCATATCTGGAATGCCTATCGGCACCTATATTTGAAATGCCTATCGGCTTCTATATCTGAAATGCCTATCGGCACCTATTTTTAAAATGCCAATCGGCAACTATATCTGTAATGCCTATCGGCACCTATATCTGAAATGCCTATCGGCACCTATTTTTAAAATGCCTTTCGGAAACTACATCTGAAATGCCTATCAGCACCTATATTTGAAATGCCTATCGGCAACCATATCAGGAATGCCTATCGGCACCTATATTTGAAATGCCTATCGGCTTCTATATCTGAAATGCCTATCGGCACCTATTTTTAAAATGACAATCGGCAACTATATCTGTAATGCCTATCGGCACCTATATCTGAAATGCCTATCGGCACCTATTTTTGAAATGCCTATCGGAAACTACATCTGAAATGCATATCAGCACCTATATTTGAAATGCCTATCGGCAACCATATCTGGAATGCTTATTGGCACCTATATTTGAAATGCCTATCGGCTTCTATATCTGAAATGCCTATCGGCACCTAATTTTAAAATGCCAATCGGGAACTATGTTGTGAACCGCTGGTGCAGTGAAGCACCACTGGTTTAAAATAGACTGATAGCACACCTGAAGGAATTCGCTGCGTCGACAGAAACAGACAACAGGACGTGAATCGGCAGCGCGTGGGGGACGCGTTGTCGGTTCTACGTGGTGCTGACTTTTGAACAGGGAGACACGCGGAAAAGTTCGAAGTGGTCGGGAGTGTCCAATCGGGCATGAATTACTAAATATTGCTAGTTAGAGTTTTTTCCAAATTATTGTTTCGGGGTAACGATTCAAAATTATGTGTTTCTTTTCGTAAGACCGCGGTCAATAAAATAGTGTGCGGGAATCCAGCTGTCTGTGGCGCAGCAAGTTCTACGGGCAAAGGTAAGTCCTCGCAAGCTGGCGTGTAACATGTATTTTTCGTAATTATAGTTTATTTTACAAGAAATCGTTGCACTTTATTCATGTATCACCTCACCAGCCATTACAGCAAAGGCCCACGACCCTCCTAAACGTGGTGGTGGCACGCTACCCCTTTTTGGCGCGGCTTTGGTCACGCCAAATCGGTTAATTTTAGCCCCTAGTAGCGGGGGCTCGCGACAAATGGTGCCAAGCGGTTGGGATTTATTTTACTAAAAGTGGTGGGATTAATTTCACTAAAATGTGTAGTCAAAATTTTGGGATGTTAACGAAAGTGTTCATATAAGCGTAATCAATTTTTTTTTTGGGAAGCATTAAATTAAAAAAATAAATTTCTTGTGAATTGTGGATCGAATAAATATAAACCGTTAGAAAATTAGAAATGAAATGAAATATGATGCTATGATTAATCTGCATATAACATACTCATCAAAATTTACCGGGTGATTTCAGTATGAGAGTACGAATAAATGTTGAAATGTTGAAAAAATTTGTTTTGGTTTAATTGGGAATTAAGTTGTTTAAATACATTTTTTTTTTATGTAGTAAATTATTAAGAATTGATAAAATGGCGGTAGTGAAACGTACATGTGACGTCACGTTTGACGACACGAAATGGTAGCTGGATGGTGCGGTGAGGGTAGGAAATATACATTTTTTTTTCTATTTCTTTTTCTTTTTCTATTTCTTTAAAATTCTGTAAATCATATGTATGCTGAAAATTTGATGTTGTTGACACCTACCTATGTTGCCGAACACCCGTTATATAATTTATCCGGTTCTTATCAGTCATATTACTTTATAATATCTTATAACTGGCGTGAATAAAATACTGTCGTTGGAAAAAATTAATATAATTTTAATTTTTGCATTATTCATGTTGTTTTGAAAAAGTAAAATCATAACTTGGTAGTAAATTTTTTTTTTCATGTTTTCATTTTTTTCTCTCTTATTGCATTATTAATATTTCAATAAATTAAAATAAATTCATTTATTAATAGTAGATTTGTGTTTTAAAATGCGGTTCAAATAGAAATTGTTAAGTAAATTTGATAATTTATTGAAATTTTTGGAATTATAACGTAAACAATTATTTTAATCAAGTATAACGGTAATTGAATTTTTTTTATTTAAATCGGGTTTCTTAAATAGTCCTCCTTCCCCCGTATATAAGTAGTTTCGCGGTAGCAAAATTCCAATAAATTACCCCCAACCCCGTGAATACCCCATAACAACGATGGCAACCACCAACACGGCGACAACGACGTCCACTCCCCCGGTTGTTACACCGACCGCAGCGACAGCAACGACGATGGCAACGGGCGCTGGTAGCATGTCTTTTGCTACCAATCAACAAGAAAACAGGTTTGTCACCGTAAATAAGGTAAATTTGGGTGCGTTCGCAAGTAGTCTAGACACGTTCTCGGGTAAGGAGAACGCAGCGGAGTATTTTGAAAGAGTCGAATTGAGAGCGTCGTTGGAGGACATTAGCGAAACACAACTCGCGGCTGTAGTAAAATGTAGGTTGGTAGGAGAAGCCTACCAATTTTTTCAATCGGAACCGGAGCTGAAATTCGATCGGATCGGTTACAACGAATTAAAACGCGCGTTACTAAATAAATTTGCGGAGACACAGATACCGGGAGCAGCGCAATTCAAATTAAACCAAGCCTGGCAGCGACACAACGAGACAGTGATCCAGTATGTGACACGGCTGAAGTTACTGGGACAAAAGGTGCTGGAAGAGGATCTGAGAACGGCGTCGGCAGCGGAAATTGAAGGATTGAAAAAGAAGCAAAAGGACCTGCTCTTAAATCAGCTACAACTGGGACTCAAGAAAGAAATCATGAGAGGTGTGGATACTCTCATGATGCTGGAGACCAACCTAACCTTTGAAAAAGCGATACTGCTGGCGGAGCGAGAAGAGTTACACTTGTCACTCATGGGAAATACCAGGCGAATGGACGTCCTGCGGATTGAAGAGGAGCCGGGAAGAGCTACTTACCGACCTACGCACCAAGGCAATGCGAGGCCGGATTATCGCCGAATGGAGGGACGACCAGCTAACCGTCAACCCGTTGCACCACGGAACCGAAGAACAGAAGATAACAACCGATGCTACAACTGCTTGGGGGTAGGGCACTTCGCTGCCCAATGCAGGAGTCCATTGACTTGCCGGAGATGCCTAACACCAGGCCACCGAGAAGCCCAATGCAGGAGACAGCAACTGCCGATGGGAGAACGCCAGAGTGAAGTCAGAAGAAGCACTATCAATCAGCAGCAAATGAACCGACGACCAACACATTTAAACTTCCAACCCGCCCCAGATGTGCTCCGATCCGAGGGCCAGGGTTCACCAAGACGCCGAAATTAACCATACCACAAGTATGGAATGCTGAAATTCAAGATGTGCCGAACATTATAACCGCAAAATTTGGAAGAAGAGTTCTGACACTGATAATTGATACTGGGTCAGTCGTCTCGATTGTCAAACGAAGAAGTATTGGCAATCACGAGGTAAATCCTGGACGTAGAATGTCGCTAGCCGGCATAACGGGACATGCCGTCGAATCCGAGGGAACGACTGAACTAACTCTACAGATCATGGATCGGAAGATACCCCTTGAACTGGTGGTTTGTCAAGAACTGCCCATTCGAGCCGACGGTCTACTCGGAAGAGATTTTTTGAAATCTGCAGAGGCCATTATCGATTACGAAGCCAATACATTGGAAATGGCGGGAATCAGCATTCCATTACTGAAAGAAGAAGAGGCACATGGAGCATCACGAGAGTTATTAATACTCACCAAGGGACAAGAAACTGAACGCAAGAAACTAATACTGTCCAAGATACGAGAAGTTAAAGGTGACTTATTTACGGCACCTGTCGAATATGCACTTGCGCATTGCGTCGCGCAAGATTTCAATATGGGAAGAGGGATTGCAGTGGAATTTCGGAGAAGATACGCATCTATTCCGGACCTCAGGGCACAACGCGCGCAAGTGGGAGAACTTGCGTACTTGAAGATTGGCGAAGAACATATTTATTACTTAGTCACAAAGCGGAGAAGTCACGGGAAACCGACACTGGAGACCCTGAGAAGATCCTTAGTAGCGCTGAAGAATCATATGAAGAGGATGAAGATATCTAAGCTCGCCATACCACGACTAGGTAGCGGTTTAGATCGGCTAAAATGGTCAAAAGTGAGAAAGCTAATAGAGACGGTGTTCAGTTCTACGGACGTGGATGTTGTGATCTACGAACTTTCAGACGAGAATAAAATCCAAACTGATCAAGAGAATAGTAAGCCCCGCTCTCAAGGAGGACGAAGAGTGGATGCAACTCTTGCAGCATGCGATACCTTGTCGACCACAGCCACCAAACGAAGTAAGAAGAAAATAATCGTAGAAAATACAAGGGAGAAGCTTAATTTAAAGAAACTGGAGGATGAAGTAGAAACTAACGTAGGAAGAATTAAAGTTGATGAGAAGACTGTTTCATGGGTAAACTCGTTGGAGGACCGAGCAGAAAACGAAAAATCTTCGTTGCTTCCACCGCGGCCACGGTTGGAGTGCAACTTAGGTATGGAGGTTGGCCGACTTCCTGTTCTGATCGTCGAAGATTTGGAGATTCCTGCAAAGTCTGAGTGCGTGTGCACGGGCACTCATAAACGTCTCGAACCCGGAAAAACAGTATTGATCGAGCCGACAGAGATTCTAACCCACGGAGTAATGGCAGCTAGGGTGCTAGCCCAAGTTTCAATGAAGAAAGAAGTTATAGTGCAGCTAATAAACGTCACCGATAGGACGTTAGTAGTAAAAGCGAAGACCACTGTAGGATACGCGGAGGATCATATGGACGAATCCGAGGCCCGACCTTCAACACCGGTGAATATGAAGAAGGGGGACCTGACGACATTCCATACACAAGTTGTTAAGTCAATAGGTGATGAAATTGACACGAAGCATTTAGAGTCAGAAGTACGGAGTAAATTATTAAGATTGTTGGACGAATATCGCGATATATTTTATGCAGAAGGGGATAAGTTTGCAGTAGCCAAAGGTGTTCAACATCGCATCATTACGGACGATGTGCACCCAATTGCAAAAGCGCCATATCGTGTACCACACGCTCAACGAGAAATCCTGCGAGAAAACATAAACCAGATGCTGGAAGATGAAGTGATTTCGTATTCGCAATCACCATGGTCAGCGCCGGTCGTGATGGTACCGAAGAAGAGTGAAAACGGAGAAACAAAAATTCGAGTATGCATCGACTACCGAAACCTGAATGCAGTCACGAAGCGGGACTTCTATCCACTTCCAAATTTAAACGAGACCTTTGACGTATTAGGCCAAGCCACTCTCTTCACCACACTCGATTTAGCCTCTGGATATTGGCAAGTCGAAGTAGCCCCAGAAGACAGAGAGAAAACAGCCTTCAGTACGCCCGACGGACACTACCAATGCAACCGAATGCCGTTTAGTTTGATCAACGCACCAAGCACATTTCAACGTCTGATGAACACGGTACTGACGGGCCTGACTAAAGATCGCTGTTTGGTCTACTTGGATGACGTAATTGTATACAATTCGAAGGGAGTCGATGATCACCTCGTACAACTGAAGCAAATATTTCAACGTTTGAGAGATTCGAATCTGAAGTTGAAGCCGTCTAAATGTAAATTTTTATGTAGAGAAACTAAATATCTGGGACATATCATATCCACTGAAGGGATAAGGTCAGATATGGAGAAAATACACTTTGTGCAGAATTATCCATTGCCAAAAAATGTTCGAGATATCCGAGTTTTTCTGGGCCTGGCAGGTTTTTATCGAAGATTTATACCGCAGTTTTCTCACGTAGCCAAGCCACTAACCGAACTCACTAAGAAGAATGCAAAATTCACGTGGAATAACGAAGCGCAGAAATCATTTGACGAATTGAAGAATAAATTATGCAGTAAGCCTGTGTTGCAATATCCAAACTTTAAGAAAACTTTTATTTT
Source organism: Venustoraphidia nigricollis (assembly GCA_034508555.1). NCBI lineage: Eukaryota > Metazoa > Arthropoda > Insecta > Raphidioptera > Raphidiidae > Venustoraphidia > Venustoraphidia nigricollis. Next base: position 69,869 of record JAVRKA010000614.1, read on the forward strand.
AACGACAGACGCGTCGGGAACCGCCATAGGAGCGATACTGAGCCAAGATTATGATGGACATGAGAAGCCGATTGCGTATGCAAGTAGACAGCTGAACAAAGCTGAAGGAAACTATTCCACAACCGAGCGAGAATGTCTAGTCGTAGTTTGGGGAATTAAACATTTTCGATGTTACCTGTACGGAAAGAAATTCAAAATCATCACCGACCATAGGCCACTTAGATGGTTATTGTCAGTGAAGGATCCGAATTCTCGATTGGCTAGATGGGCGTTGACACTTTCGGAGTATGACTTCGATATTGTTCATCGCGCAGGAAGGAAACATGGTAATGCGGACGCTCTCTCCCGAATACCAATAGCACTTGTTGAAAATGACGATAATTATTACGAGCCAGTTTGGGACAGAACCACGATCAAGATTCAGCAGAGCAAAGATCCTGAGTTACGAGAAATATTGGTGAGAATAGAGGAAGATCCAGAATTTGACGTATATTACCTTGATGAAGATGGCCTCCTTTTTAAAACCAGAGACGAAGGTGGACGCCAAGACCGACTAGTCGTACCAAAATCGATGGTAACACAAATTATACATGGTTACCACGACCTTCCATATGCAGGGCACATGGGTTTTGCGAAGACATTATCAATGATCCGAAGTCGATTTTTCTGGACACATATGTCCACAGACGTGAAGAAGTACTGCGAGCGGTGCGTATCCTGCGCACAGCGGAAAAGTCCACAGAAGAAACCAGCTCCCTTACAACGACTACCAGCGGTAAGCGCTCCGTTTGAACGAGTGGCGATGGACGTTGTTGGTCCATTGGTTTCGACGTTGAATGGGCACAAATACCTTCTAACCTTTCAGGATTATTTTACCCGCTATCTCGAAATAATCCCGCTGAAAGACCAAAAGGCTGAGACGATAGCCAAGGTATTTGTTACTCAAATCGTGTCGAGACATGGAGCTCCAAGGATGCTGATCACGGATCAGGGAACTAACTTCCTATCAGGTCTAATGAAGGAAGTTTGTCGGTTGTTGAATATTACCAAAATCCAAACAACTCCGTACCATCCCCAATGTAACGGCACCTATATTCGAAATGCCTATCGGCTTCTATATCTGAAATCCCTATCGACACCTATTTTTAAAATGCCAATTGGCAACTATTTCTGAAATGCCTATCGGCACCTATATCTGAAATGCCTATCGGTACCTATTTTTGAAATGCCTATCGGAAACTACATCTGAAATGCCTATCAGCACTTATATTTGAAATGCCTATCGGCAACCATATCTGGAATGCCTATCGGCACCTATATTTGAAATGCCTATCGGCTTCTATATCTGAAATGCCTATCGGGACCTATTTTTAAAATGCCAATCGGCAACTATATCTGAAATGCCTATCGGCACCTATATCTGAAATGCCTATCGGCACCTATTTTTGAAATGCCTTTCGGAAACTACATCTGAAATGCCTATCTGCTCCTATATTTGAAATGCCTATCGGCTACCATATCTGGAATGCTTATCGACACCTATATTTGAAATACCTATCGGCTTCTATATCTGAAATGCCTATCGGCACCTGTTTTAAAAATGCCAATCGGCAACTATATCTGAAATGCCTATCGGCATCAATTTTTAAATTGCCTATCGGAAACTACATCTAAAATTCCTATCAGCACCTATATTTGAAATGCCTATCGGCAACCATATCAGGAATGCTTATCGGCACCTATATTTGAAATGCCTATCGGCTTCTATATCTGAAATGCCTATCGACACCTATTTTTAAAATGCCAATCGGCAACTATATCTGAAATGCCTATGGCACCTATATCTGAAATGCCTATCGGTACCTATTTTTGAAATGCCTATCAGCACTTATATTTGAAATGCCTATCGGCAACCATATCTGGAATGCCTATCGGCACCTATATTTGAAATGTCTATCGGCTTCTATATCTGAAATGCCTATCGGCACCTATTTTTAAAATGCCAATCGGCACTATATCTGAAATGCCTATCGGCACCTATATCTGAAATGCCTATCGTCACCTATTTTTAAAATGCCTTCCGGAAAATACATCTGAAATGCCTATCTGCTCCTATATTTGAAATGCCTATCGGCAACCATATCTGATATGCCTATCGACACCTATATTTGAAATACCTATTGGCTTCTATATCTGAAATGCCTATCGGCACCCGTTTTTAAAATACCAATCGGCAACTATATCTGAAATGCCTATCGGCACCTATATATGAAATGCTTATCAGCATCAATTTTTTAAATGCCTATCGGTAACTACATCTAAAATGCCTATCAGCACCTATATTTGAAATGCCTATCGGCAACCATATCTGGAATGCCTATCGGCACCTATATTTGAAATGCCTATCGGCTTCTATATCTGAAATGCCTATCGGCACCTATTTTTAAAATGCCAATTGGCAACTATATCTGAAATGCTTATCGGCACCTATATCTGAAATGCCTATCGGCACTAATTTTTGAAATACCTATCGGAAACTACATCTGAAATGCCTATCAGCACCTATATTTGAAATGCCTATCGGCAACCATATCTGGAATGCCTATCGGCTCCTATATTTGAAATGCCTATCGGCTTCTATATCTGAAATGCCTATCGGCACCTATTTTTAAAATGCCAATCGGCAACTATATCTGAAATGCCTATCGGCACCAATATCTGAAATGCCTATCGGCACCTATTTTTGAAATGCCTATCGAAAACTACATCTGAAATGCCTATCAGCACCTATATTTGAAATGCCTATCGGCAACCACATCAGAAATGCCTATCGGCACCAATATCTGAAATGCCTTTCGGCATTTATATCTGAAATGCCTATCGACACCTCTATTTGAAATGCCTATCGGCACCTATATTTTAAATGCCTATCGGCAACTATATCTGATATGCCTATCGGCACCTATATCTGAAATGCCTATCGGCACCAATTTTTGAAAGCCTATCGGAAACTCCATCTGAAATGCCTATCGGAAACTCCATCTGAAATGCCTATCAGCACCTATATTTGAAATGCCTATCGGCAACCATTACTGGAATACCTATCGGCACCTATATTTGAAATGCCTATCGGCTTCTATATCTAAAAAGCCTATCAGCACCTATTTTTAAAATGCCAATCGGCAACTATATCTGAAATGCCTATCGGCACCTATATCTGAAATGCCTATCGGCACCAATTTTTGAAATGCCTATCGGAAACTACATCTGGAATGCCTATCAGCACCTATATTTGAAATGCCTATCGGCAACCATATCTGGAATGCCTATCGGCACCTTTATTTGAAATGCCTACCGGCTTCTATATCTGAAATGCCTATCGACACCTATTTTTAAAATGCCAATCGGCAACTATATCTGAAATGCCTATCGGCACCTATATCTGAAATGCCTATCGGCACCTTTTTTTGAAATGCCTATCGGAAACTACATCTGAAATGCCTATCAGCACCTATATTTGAAATGCCTATCGGCAACCATATCTGGAATGCTTATCGGCACCTATATTTAAAATGCCTATCGGCTTCTATATCTGAAATGCCTATCGGTACCTATTTTTAAAATGCCAATCGGCAACTATATCTGAGATGCCTATCGGCACCTATATCTGAAATGCCTATCGGCACTTATTTTTGAAATGCCTATCGGAAACTACATCTGAAATGCCTATTAGCACCTATATTTGAAATGCCTATCGGCAACCATATCTAGAATGCCTATCGGCACCTATATTTAAAATGCCTATCGGCTTCTATATCTGAAATGCCTATCGATACCTATTTTTAAAATGCCAATCGGCAACTATATCTGTAATGCCTATCGGCACCTATATCTGAAATGCCTATCGGCACCTATTTTTGAAATGCCTATCGGAAACTACATCTGAAATGCCTATCAGCACCAATATTTTAAATGCCTATCGGAAACAACATCTGAAATGCCTATCAGCACCTATATTTGAAATGCCTATCGGCAACCATATCTGAAATGCCTATCGACACCTATATTTGAAATACCTATCGGCTTCTATATCTAAAATGCCTATCGGCACCTATTTTTAAAAAGCCAATCGGCAACTATATCTAAGATGCCTATCGGCACCTATATCTGAAATGCCTATCGGCACCAATTTTTGAAATGCCTATCGGAAACTACATCTGAAATGCCTATTAGCACCTATATTTGAAATGCCTATCGGCAACCATATCTGGAATGCCTATCGGCACCTATATTTGAAATGCCTATCGGCTTCTATATCTGAAATGCCTATCGGCACCTATTTTTAAAATGCCAATCGGCAACTATATCTGAAATGCCTATCGGCACCTATATCTGAAATGCCTATCGGCACCTATTTTTGAATTGCCTATCGGAAACTACATCTGAAATGCCTATCAGCACCTATATTTGAAATGCCTATCGGCAACCATATCTGAAATGCCTATCGACACCTATATTTGAAATACCTATCGGCTTCTATATCTGAAATACCTATCGGCACCTATTTTTAAAATGCCAATCGGTAACTATATCTGAAATGCCTATCGGCACCTATATCTGAAATGCCTATCGGCACCAATTTTTAAAATGCCTAGTGAAACTACATCTGGAATGCCAATCAGCACCTATATTTGAAATGCCTATCGGCAACCATATCTGGAATGCCTATCGGCACCTATATTTGAAATGCCTATCGGCACCTATATCTGAAATGCCTATCGGCACCTATTTTTGAAATGCCTATCGGAAACTACATCTGAAATGCCTATCAGCACCTATATTTGAAATGCTTATCGGCAACCATATCTGGAATGCCTATCGGCACCTATATTTGAAATGCCTATCGGCTTCTATATCTGAAATGCCTTTCGGCACCTATTTTTAAAATGCCAATCGGCAACTATATTTGAAATGCCTATCGGCACCTATATCTGAAATGCCTATCGGCACCTATTTTTGAAATGCCTATCGGAAACTACATCTGAAATGCCTATTAGCACCTATATTTGAAATGCCTATAGGCAACCATATCTGGAATGCCTATCGGCACCTATATTTGAAATGCCTATCGGCTTCTATATCTGAAATGCCAATCGGCACCTATTTTTAAAATGCCAATCGGCAACTATATCTGTAATGCCTATCGGCACCTATATCTGAAATGCCTATCGGCACCTATTTTTGAAATGCCTATCGGAAACTACATCTGAAATGCCTATCAGCACCTATATTTGAAATGCCTATCGGCAACCATATCTGGAATGCCTATCGGCTTCTATATCTGAAATGCCTATCGGCCCCTATTTTTAAAATATCAATCGGCAACTATATCTGAAGTGCCTATCGGCACCTATATCTGAAATGCCTATCGGCACCTATTTTTTAAATGCCTATCAAAAACTACATCTGAAATGCCTATCAGCACCTATATTTGAAATGCCTATGCGCAACCACATCAGAAATGCCTATCGGCACCTATATCTGAAATGCCTTTCGGCATTTATATCTGAAATGCCTATCGACACCTATATTTGAAATACCTATCGGCTTCTATCTCTGAAATGCCTATAGGCACCTATTTTTAAAATGCCAATCGACAACTATATCTGAAATGCCTATCGGCACCTATATCTGAAATGCCTATCGGCACCAATTTTTGAAATGCCTATCGGAAACTACATCTGGAATGCCTATCAGCACTTATATTTGAAATGCCTATCGGCAACCATATCTGGAATGGCTATCGGCACCTTTATTTGAAATGCCTACCGGCTTCTATATCTGAAATGCCTATCGACGCCTATTTTTAAAATGCCAATCGGCAACTATATCTGAAATGCCTATCGGCACCTATATCTGAAATGCCTATCGGCACCTTTTTTTGAAATGCCTATCGGAAACTACATCTGAAATGCCTATCAGCACCTATATTTGAAATGCCTATCGGCAACCATATTTGGAATGCCTATCGGCACCTATATTTGAAATGTCTATCGGCTTCTATATCTGAATAGCCTATCGGCACCTATTTTTAAAATGCCAATTGGCAACTATATCTGAAATGCCTATCGGCACCTATATCTGAAATGCCTATCGGCACCTATTTTTGAAATGCCTATCGGAAACTACATCTGAAATGCCTATCAGCACCTATATTTGAAATCCCTATCGGCAACCATATCTGGAATGCCTATCGGCACGTATATTTGAAATGCCTATCGGCTTCTATATCTGAAATGCCTATCGGCACCTATTTTTAAAATATCAATCGGCAACTATATCTGAAGTGCCTATCGGCACCTATATCTGAAATGCCTATCGGCACCTATTTTTGAAATGCCTATCGAAAACTACATCTGAAATGCCTATCAGCACCTATATTTGAAATGCATATGCGCAACCACATCAGAAATGCCTATCGGCACCTATATCTGAAATGCCTTTCGGCATTTATATCTGAAATGCCTATCGACACCTATATTTGAAATACCTATCGGCTTCTATCTCTGAAATGCCTATAGGCACCTATTTTTAAAATGCCAATCGACAACTATATCTGAAATGCCTATCGGCACCTATATCTGAAATGCCTATCGGCACCAATTTTTGAAATGCCTATCGGAAACTACATCTGGAATGCCTATCAGCATCTATATTTGAAATGCCTATCGGCAACCATATCTGGAATGCCTATCGGCACCTATATTTGAAATGCCTATCGGCTTCTATATCTGAAATGCCTATCGGCACCTATTTTTAAAATGCCAATTGGCAACTATATCTGAAATGCTTATCGGCACCTATATCTGAAATGCCTATCGGCACTAATTTTTGAAATGCCTATCGGAAACTACATCTGAAATGCCTATCAGCACCTATATTTGAAATGCCTATCGGCAACCATATCTGGAATGCCTATCGGCTCCTATATTTGAAATGCCTATCGGCTTCTATATCTGAAATGCCTATCGGCACCTATTTTTAAAATGTCAATCGGCAACTATATCTGAAATGCCTATCGGCACCAATATCTGAAATGCCTATCGGCACCTATTTTTGAAATGCCTATCGAAAACTACATCTGAAATGCCTATCAGCACCTATATTTGAAATGCCTACCGGCAACCACATCAGAAATGCCTATCGGCACCAATATCTGAAATGCCTTTCGGCATTTATATCTGAAATGCCTATCGACACCTATATTTGAAATGCCTATCGGCACCTATATTTTAAATGCCTATCGGCAACTATATCTGATATGCCTATCGGCACCTATATCTGAAATGCCTATCGGCACCAATTTTTGAAAGCCTATCGGAAACTCCATCTGAAATGCCTATCGGAAACTCCATCTGAAATACCTATCAACACCTATATTTGAAATGCCTATCGGCAACCATTACTGGAATACCTATCGGCACCTATATTTGAAATGCCTATCGGCTTCTATATCTTAAAAGCCTATCAGCACCTATTTTTAAAATGCCAATCGGCAACTATATCTGAAATGCCTATCGGCACCTATATCTGAAATGCCTATCGGCACCAATTTTTGAAATGCCTATCGGAAACTACATCTGGAATGCCTATCAGCACCTATATTTGAAATGCCTATCGGCAACCATATCTGGAATGCCTATCGGCACCTTTATTTGAAATGCCTACCGGCTTCTATATCTGAAATGCCTATCGACACCTATTTTTAAAATGCCAATCGGCAACTATATCTGAAATGCCTATCGGCACCTATATCTGAAATGCCTATCAGCACCTTTTTTTGAAATGCCTATCGGAGACTACATCTGAAATGCCTATCAGCACCTAT